>PITA01005557.1:48960-109372 GCA_004023965.1 Spilogale gracilis | reverse complement strand
TCCCTTTCCCAAGTGACAAAGTGTCTCTGCATCCCAGCTCTCCAACATTCAACAAATGCTCTGAAGATTCATAGGCAAGGAGGGCCTGCCAGTCCTTTCCTCTAGAGCTGAAACCATTCAACAGACATCCTTAACTGTAGCAAGCTCCAAGCCGGGGGCCCTACGTTGCCTCCACAGGAGCCCCTACCCTAGTTTGGGGGTGTTAGGGGCAGGAGAGACATGGCACAAGAGTAAGAATCTCAGGGGCGGGGGAAACCCCAGGGGCTCGTTGCTGTCTCTCCTGGAGCTGTGAACCACGGAGCCCTTTCCAGCTATAGACCCAGCCAGCCGGTCATAAAACATATTAAAGGCTCAGGATGCCACTGCCTGTGGGTTTAGACAGAGCCCAGGTGTCATCTGCAAGCTCCCTCTTTGTTCCCCACTGAGCTATGCACCTGCCCTGACCGGGGCTGCCGCCGGTGGGTTCCCAGGGACCAAGGAAGCCAGGGCGGAGGGTCAAGATCTCGTTCAGCCTTACCAGCTGGGAGCGCTCACTTTTGAGCTCTGTGACCGGGGTTCACCCCGGGAATAAAGCAGAGAGGCTGCACTACTCTTTTTAAAAACCACCGCATTATTATCAGTTTGAAGCAACAGAGGTAAGTACAAGGAAGACGACAAAGGCTTTTGAGATCTCACCGACCAGAAATAAGTATCACATTCGGTCAGCATCATTCTACGTAACTTTCTGTACAAACATACAGACGGAAGGATGGGTGGAGGGCTGAGTGGAGGGGTGGACAGGTAGATGGGCACAGAAGTTATACATGGGATTCTAGAAAGAAAAGCCCACTGTGTGTGTTATTTCAAAACAGAAATTTGTTTTTATGAATGAATATTTGTTGCCTTCTTCCTCTAACTGCAAGAGTAGATATTCTCAGCCTATTATGTCTCAGGAAGTTTATGTCCATTATCTTTAGTTATCATACCTTGGAAGGTAAGTGGTGGTATCCCCAGGTATTACCTTTTCAAAGCAGCAGAATGTATTCTTTCTAGAGATTACAATCATCTTCTCTGTGATATCAAAGCTGGACCAAGAAAATGTGTTCACCCCAACTAAGGTCACACAGGGCTTTGAACCTAAAAACTGGCCACAATTTCCCCTAAACGCAAGCCCCACCCATACTCCAGAGCCGTACAACTCTGTCAAACTGATGTTTGCCTTAATTTTGTACATGAACTTGATTGTGCGCCATGGAATTTCAAGGATGTGCCTGCACTTCTGGAATTTAAATATTAGCCTTTCTGACCCAGACAGCTTTGATCTCCCAAGTTTACACGCACAAGTATTGATAATGCGGTTCAGATCACAAGCAAGACACCATGTCTGCATCCCACGACTGCCAAGTGCATGCATGGATATAAAGATCTCCACTGAGATCAAAATGGATTTAGGTTATATACATGTACTTATCTGATGGTGGGGGAGGCCCCACATATGGGCCAGAGAGACAGAGCTCACTTTCATGCAGCCTATCATGCTTGCTTCATCCTACAGGATAGAAATGAAGAGTGAAATGCAGCTGAACTCTGGCAAGACCAGGCTCTTGCAATATGACCTGACCTTCCTTAACTGCTTTGAGTCAGCTTTTTCACTGGGAATGGCTGCCATAGTTAGCATTTTCCAGGCATCTGTCTTGTACCAGGTACCTTGTTTATATAATATTAATCATAATACATAAAATACACACCTGCTAGCACAAAAAAAGAGTAGATATTCTCAATGCAGAAACCTAGAAATCACAGAAAAAAAAAATTATCTGCTTTCCACCACCAAGTTACTATGACCGTATCTGCAAATGTGTCTGTACCACAAGGTGATATTCATTCGTGTAATGTCTTTATCAAAAGAGCACAGCAAACAACAACAACAACAACAACAACAACAACAAAAGAGGGCCTCCTGAAAAGGACCCTCTCATCCACTAGGACTCAAATAATAACCAAATCTCACACTTCCCAAGAAGGAGCCAAAAGGACTGAAGGACCAGCCCTCATTTGTCAAATGGTAGGTGGAGGACACTGTTTCTCTGCTCAGCCACAAAACAGAAGTACGCATGGGAAGCAAGACAAAGCCAAACCTGACCTTTCTGGTGAAAAGCAGTGTGGCTCAATCCACAGAAAAGACCAAGGGCAGCAATTTTTGAACGGTAACTGACCCTGTAACTAGAATTTTACCATCAGGGCAATAAATTGCATTAATGCTCTCACAGTGCAGACCTTGCAGCTCAAACTGACCGTCTTCCAAGCAAGCCCAGTGACCGTCCACACAGGCCAGAGGTGACAGCCCCTCGTATAGTTCCTAAAAGGCGCAGAGCAAAACACAAGTAGAGACAGAGCATCCTGTCGCCGCAGCTACAAGGCCTGGACCCAAATGCTACAACAAATCACTGGTAATGGAAACAGTCGCTACGGAGCTGCTTAACAGCCCCGGGAGCACCAGCTTCACATCCACGACCAACACAGCCCAGGAGGCATCTGCGCCTGTGGTCTGGGTTCTCGTGAGAGGTTCGAGCAGCAGAGCTGGATGCAAAGCTCTCCAGCTTCTTGCCCACGCTGCAGAGAGGTAGGGTCAGGAGGCCTGCTGTCGGTTCTCCCAGGGGCCAGTCCCTCACTCCCCGCTCATTCTCATCTTCCAGAGCCTCTTGTCGCCCAGGAGCTTCGTGCGACCCCTGCATGCGGCGACATCCACCCCTGCGTGCCCTCCGCACACCCCCTCCCTAGCATCCGTCTCCAGCTCCCACCCTTAGAACTGCCCCACAGCCCAGCCCTCAGCAATCTGATGACCAGCCCTGTTTCCAATGTTACTGTTCTCAGTGGCACGACTGCATTTCAAGCAGGCTCTTCTAAAAGCAAAACTGTCCTCCAAAAATGCACCCCTCACAAGGGGCTGCATGCCGAGCCAGGTTCATGGGACTCTGTGCGGGCTATACCCTTGGATCATACCGTGTAGGGGGCTACCGCTTCCCCCACACCTGAGACCACCCCGATTTCTAAGGCGTTGGGGACAAGGATAAAAGAGAGGCCTCTCTGTGGGGGCGCAGCGTCAGCTCGCTCTGTTCAGCCCCGCCGCGGCACCAGCTGGCAAGCACGCCAGATCTTTCTCTACCCCCCATGCCACCTCCTCCTCTCACCTAAAATGGGAGGAGAGAGGGGGAGGAAAGGCTGCCTTTTTCCTCCTGTGCTGAATTTATCCTAACTGCAGACAGGCTGCAGAGCTAGGGAGAAGATAAACAGAGAAGTCTAGTTATAATCTTTCAAAATCCCCCAGCGTCCTCCAGTCCACTCCGTTTGCCTCCTACCTTGCTGGAGGAGGAACTCAGCCGGGCTTCCAGGGCTCCGTCCTGCCTCTGAGACCGTCTCCTTGGCTGTGGAGGTTCCCTGCTCCTTATGGGAGCTTCAGACCCCAGTTGAAGCCGTTTCACATGCTGGGCCTAAGTATCTTGACAGGTGCTTTGCATTTTCTAACTGATTCTCACGTTGGCCTTGGCCATGTAGTTAACAGCTAGCTCACCCTGTGCCCCTCCAAGCTTTCTGCAGAGCAATGACACCTTTGATATTGCCTCACACCCCCTCTGCAGAGAAATACATGAACGACAACAGTCTGGAGATCCACCAAATAGAAGTCAGGTTTGGACCAAAGCCAACAGGGTATAGGACAGGAGGGGAAAACCTCTGAGGGCAGGGACAGCGTCTTCTTTCATCTTCATTAAAGCCCATGGACGATTTAAAAAAAGCAGTAATTTCCCTTCTGGGAACTGGAAGCATCTGCTTCGAACTCAGGCATGTGGCTGTGTATTACCTCCAGTCTTGAGTGAGGAGCCAGAGCTGTGAGGGGGCAGGACCATCGAGGGGCACTGTGGCGGTTTGGGGGGGTAGTCCTGGGCCTGCAGGGGCTCAAAGGCAGCTGTTCCAGGCCCCGTGGCCAGGTCCAGCCCCAGCGGTCCCTGGAGGGGCTGCGATGCCCAGCCGCCCCCAGTGGAACTGTCCAGTCCCTGCAGTTCTGAGCTTCTGGTGTCGCCTGTGGGTCTGGCTGGCCAGAAATTCACTCCTCTGTCTTCTTCAGCTCGCTTGGCAGTCCTTACTGTAATTGAGCCATCCTATCGCCATTCAACACACCCACTTCTACTTACTAAATCAGCTAGAGTTGGTTTCTGCCAATTACAGGTGAGAGCTTGGGCTGATTGCCCAGGCCTCTGAGGCTCTGATTCCAGAGACTTCCATCCTACCTCTTTCCAAATGATCTCTGCCTTCCCCAGACCAGAGTAGACCCTTTCTGTTGGACCAACTGAGACAGCACATGGCAAAGGGGAGGGAGAAAAGCCTCCACGTGGAGCAGAATGAAAGTGTGATGCTCCCACACGCAGGGACCTCGAGCAGACAGAAACCAGGCTCTAATTGTTAGTCCCTGAAGGCTGTGCCTTCCATGAACATGAGGGCTCTGTGACAGTGCAGCCCCCTGGGGTCCCCAGGATCCCAGCTTCCCGGCAACATCCCAACATCCCAACATGTCATCATTCCAGGGGTCTGATTAGCTGTAGAACGTGCGAGTTCCTTGTTCCCAGGATTCTTCTGAGTTAGCTCTGCTGCTAATTGGGTTTGTATCTGGCAGTGGTGACATCGAAAAAAGGTTTTGTAGTCAATTATGTCCTCCTGGAATGCATGGGCAGGGGTTGTCCTGTCAACGCTAAGGTGGCCTCTACCTTAATGAGCTGCCCCAGACAAAGGCACCAGAGGACATTATCATCCCTGAGCACCTGTCTTTAGTGGCTGCTGTTGAACAAGAAGTGGAAGCTCTATCTGGGCACCGCAGGAGCTGGCTTTACTGCACTTTCCAATTACCTGTTTCCCGTGAACACAGCTGAATGTGATCAGGTGCATTTGAGCCACTTAAAAAAAAATAAAACCATCCCCAAGGAAATGAAACGCGCATGTGCTCTTCCTGCCACCGAACCATGGAAGGTTTGGTTTAACTGCACCAGAGCCAGGAAAGAGACACTCACGGCCCCCACTACCCACTAGAACCCAGCCACGTGACATGCACCTGGAGGAAGAAACATAGAATTCTTCCTGCAAGTTCTTTTTCTGGTCCAGAACAAATCATTCTTCCAATGCTCCTGAGTGTGGGTGGAAGTGATGCTTACTTATGTCTTGTGGGAAAGATGGTGTGTTTATAGAGGAATCATCTCCCCGACTGGGGTGATTGCAGGAAGGGCCAGTGGTCACTCAGACAACACAGCAAGGCCTTGCCTTTTTTTTTCTTTTGCTTTGGGTCTTAATGGGTCAATTTCTGCCGCTTTGTTTTGGAATACTGGGGGTTTCCAGTCCTTTGCCTGGAAGAGCTGGAGGTACTTTCCTGTCCACAGAGAAATGGAAAAGCAGGGAAAGCTCCACTTAATGGCTCAGAAACAGGCCACCAGGGCCTGGGAGTGGCCCGGGAGGAAGTGGACTCTCTCTGGGGCAGGGCCCTCTGGACAGTAGCGGGTCCCTGGGGGAGTGATCTTCTGAGGGATGACTTCAGTCGTAGGCAGTGGTGAGAGTGGGCAAGGCGACAGTCAGGCGGTGGTGAGGAGGGGTTCCACGTAGGGTGAGTAGCACCCCTGGCCCGAGGTCGGCCTCCAAGAGCACGTGACAGGACTGTACATGCCATAGGGTATGGCCAAGCCACTCCTGCTGTGCGAACTGGAACTGCACACTTCTGCCTTTCATCTTGCCTGTCGGAGAAGAATCCGTCAGAGGCAGCAGACCGCAGCTCGTCACCGGGGCAAGGGGCAAGGCTGCGGCTCCGGGGCTGCGGGGAGGGCTGCAAGCGGTCTGCACCACCGAGCAGCCTGCCAGCGACAGCGGAGAAGAGCTGGGTGGCTCATCGGGCCGGGCACCATCTGCCCACGCCAGGCCAAGCGAGTCCTTCTGCTGGCCGGGGACAGAGCTGTTGCTCAGACAAGGGGCACAGCCGGTGTGGGGATGTATGCTGCGGTTGTCAGAGCCAGACTGCCAATTCTGGGTTCTTTCTGGGTGATGCTAGGAGAGCTGCGCTTCAGAATTTTATCATTAGCCGGGGGAGTGTTGGGCCCTCACTTGATCTCCTGCCAAAGTGGATTTTGGAGAAGAGCCTGGCTTTGGAGAGGTCAATTCAGAGAGCACAAAGGCACACCATGAACACACCATGCATAAGTTTGGGGAGAGGAAACTGAGCTTTAAAAGTCAAACATGAGAATGTATGCCTGTAACAAGTTGTCCTCACCTCCTCTCCCTGGTGGGGGGAGCTGGGAGAGCAAAAGGGCACACACGTGTCCCGTTCCCCTCCAGGTGGAAGAGTTACTTTATTTGAAGTGGGAGAAAACACAGGACACAATAAACATGGGATGTTCACAAGTCCGTGGAGAGCCAGCGCTGCTTGGCTTGCTGAGTTTTCTCAGTCTCAATGTGCTTGGTCCCTCCCACTCCCCACCCTCACCCCACATCTTCAGCCCCCACATGCAGCCCCCTCTCCATGCCGCCAGCTTTTTCTTTCAGCCTCTCCTCCTTAAAGGGATGGGTTATTTTCCCTGATACCAAGGCCTATATCAGTGATTCAGGCCATACTCCCAGGAAGCTCCCTGATGTGTCCCTTAGAATTAACCCAACTGGATTCCCTTTTTCTTGCTTTCTTAACTTAGTTCCTCTGAATCTTTCTTTGCCTTCCTAAACCATCTGGGAGGTAGCAGATAATGTCTCTTCATCTTGGGGGTGAATTTCCATCTGCAAGGTATCAGGGCTCATGCATACGGTGTGGTTTGGGGCAAAAGGGATAGGCAAGCTCTGTATGACTGGGGAGAGGGGGGTGTCGGCCTCGGAGCCAGGACCCCACGAACACGCTCTTGCGGTGACAGTTCTAACAAACGCACACGAGCCTCCTAACCAACACGCTAATTAGCTGCCAGAATAGAAACAGATACAGAAGAACAAGCCTCCAAACTTGCCAGTTATTCTTTTCTAGGAAACACACGCCAAAAATCGGTCTCTGGGAAATTTTCTTTTTAGAGGCAGAGCTTGAGGGGCTATCTGGGAAGGGTCAGGTCCTTTAAATTTAACCCAGAATTCATTGAATTAGACCTAGAACTGATCTGGGAACCAGACTGTCACAATCAGATCTCAAATTAGGGACCCCTTATGGTACATTTCTTCCCTGCAAGATGTATCCTGAAAGCCCTCAGGGCAGGAGAAAAGAGGAAAAGGCCAGGTAATGGGAGAGCTGTTGTTTGTCTAGGACAAGGAGAGGCCCCCTCCCTATCATCCTCAGGCCCGTCCAGAGTGAGGGCCTCATGCTCAGAAAGGCTCTTCTGAGTCTGCACGGCAAGGAGGAGGATGGAGCCAAGGGCACGGGAGCAGTGGTGCAAGTGTCGTGTCCAGGTCAGGAGGTCCTCGGACCCCACCTCAGGCCCTCTGAGCTCAGGCTCCCCAGCATCTTTCTTGAAATGAAAAACAGGCAACATAAAGTTGAATTTCACAAACAACTTTAAATGCTTCTGAAAACAATTTTACAGAAAAATAGAATAAAGCAGTCTGTACAAAATTGGCACATTTTATGAGCCCATTAAGAAACAAAACTAGTTTTATGCCTCTGAAATCTTGCACAGATTAGGAAGAGGGGATAAGGCATCGCATCCCGTTCAGTTAGGAGGCCAGGTGTCTGGAATTTCCACGTGCCCTCTGAAGAGCACAGTCGCCGATTCTGAGGGAGGATTTCACATGTGGGCTGTCGCCTTCACCTCATGGTCACGTTTCTCAGAGCGGGGCTTCTCCAACCTGTCTGCTGGTGACACTGTTAATGGCAGAGGAGGATGAATACATCCCCAAGGGGCTGAGGAACTGCACTCATCATATCTGAGGTCTTGTATCTTGGACACCAATGTGAATTTTGCATTTGTATTTATTTCACAGAAAAATCTGGCTTTAAATTCTTCATTGGTTGGACCCAGTCTGCAGTCCTGGGAGGGGCCACATGAAGCCTGGACCAGGGTCAACGGTGGGAACTCGCTCACGGCTAGGATTGGACCTGAGCGAGGCTGTGTTGCCCGCCGTAGGCAGGCTGGGGAGGAGCAGGGGGCCCGCTGATGGGGTGCTAAAGGACAGTCTTCATTAAAGGTAAAGAGTCAGGCACTGGGAGTTGGAAGGTGCCATGGCCAGGTTGGCGAGAGCCATGGGGATAGTTCCTGGAGGATGTCTTTGTACCTCAGAGAGCTCCTGCTCAGTGCAGTCTTTGCTGACGGAAGAGGAAACTTCGTCCACCCACATTCAGCTGGTCCAGGTTTTTCAAGGTATCACCTAACAGAATGGATCCCATTCCCTTGGATTAGAGGTTTTCCTTTCCTTCGTCCCATAGTCCTTAGAGTTCCTGTCCAACCACAGAGGACGGAGATGGGAGCAGTAGGCTTTGTTCTGCCCCACCTGGCGGCTTGGTGGACTCATGTCGCATCACCCTCCCAGGACCAAGGTCATCCTATCTTTCCCTCAGCATCACCAGCTGGCTTCTGGCTGGAATTCCTACAGCTAAACAGACACACTTCTTGGTTTACAAGTTGTTATTCTATCACTGTAAGTATTAGTCAACATTTGGGTTTTAGTCATAACACAGCTAACGCATAATTTGTTTGCTTCACAGCAAATTAAATAAAGAACTGGCAGCACATTAAATAAATGGTTAAATTGATTAATTTTTTTTCTCCAAGTCTTTAAGTAAAATCAAAGTTCCAGAGAGATGTGCGTATCTACCCCAGAGCTCCAGACACCCCCCAAGGCCCTCCAATGCGTCCAGAATTGTGACAAATGAGGAGGTACCAGTAACACATTAAATTCGCACACAGAGAGAACGCACAGACGCTGGCAATTTAAATAGTACCGATCGTGGCCACAGACAGGCTATTGCCCTTAAAATTAGTATGACAGATAAAATAGTGCTTGAATAAAATTCAATCTTGGTTAGCCAATCTCTAAAAGTCTAGCTAGGTAGCAATGGAGCTGACCAATGTCTTAATTTGTCATAAGGCTTCTATAACAAAAATATAAGGTAAGACTCCCTAAATGTTCAAGTGCATCCAGACTCTCACTGAACTACAGAACGCTAAATAATTCCCTCCGTTGTGTGATAACACACAAGGCCAGGCTGCTCATCTCTAGTTAGCTAAGTCATCCCGAAACCAAATTAAGAAGTATTTAAGAAGATGATGAAATGAGTCTGGAAACAAGATCACCACTGGTCACTGCAGGTGGATATTTAACTTACATATCATAATCTTGCTTTCACTAAAGAAACCTGCTCATTTTTGTCTTTATCAGTCTTTGAATGAGACCAGAGGATGCTTGGATCAGTGTCATAAGCAGGAGCCTCATGGCAAATTTCACTGTTGTATCAGAAATCTTCTTTGACTTTTGCCAGATTTTTACCCTGCAGGCTTTAGGTTTTCCTCACTTTGGATGAAGGACAAAGGGCTGACCCCAAGATTATTAGCTCTTCAATAGTGGGTCACTTTTTAGACAGAGGGATGTTTGAGGCTTTGTTAGAATCATGCTCTAATGATTAGGGGACAACTGAGGGAAGAGAGGGGATTTGATTGAAAAATTCTAACACGATTTTTAAATTCCTTATATTGTCTGCTTTATGATATTCTGGGAGGCATGACAAACTTTGGTCATTTTTATTTTATTTTATTTAAAAGATTTATTTATTTATTTGAGAGAGAGGGAGAGACTGCCCAAGCAGAGGGATGAGAAGGGAGAGTGGAGAGAGAGAGAGAGAGAGAGAGAGAGAGAGACTCTCAAGCAGATCCCCTGCTGAGTGCAGCACCTGACATGGACTCTATCTCAAGACCCTGAGATTGCAACTGAGCCAAAACCAAGGGTCAGAAACTTAATTGACTGTGCCAACCTGGCATCCCTTCTTTGGCAATTTTTAAGGTGAAAGGATTACTACCCCCCATTTTTCACTGTGTGTAATAAATACAGTCACTATCCAGCAAAACCCAAGGTTTCAAAGGCTACAGTTACTAGTTCGATCACATTTCTCGCACCAGTGCGTTCGTTCCACTGAAAAATAACAAAAAAATTCCATTGTGAAAAATGCATGCAAATACCAGGTGAAAGATAATGTTCGGGTAACCTTTTTACCAATACGATTATGGCTTTGAGAAAAATCACCAAAAAATGAAATTTAAAAATGCAAATGAGCTGTGTCTCTGCAGAGATAGATATTATAAAATACTGTAATATCAGTGCAATTTTTTTCTGAAGAGAGTTCTTTATTAGTTTTATTTTTGATGATTCCTGTCATTGTGTCAACAGTAGAACATTCCTGGTCCACATTAAAACTAATTAAAACTTATTTAGGGAACACAAGTGAATAACAATGTTTAACAGTTAGCACCTCTCAGAATAGAAACTGAAGCAGCTGACAAAATGGAAGCTGAAAAACATTCATGGTTTTGACTCTTACAGATTGCAGCAAAAACTGGTTTGCTTACATAACCAATGTAAACCCAGGCTCCTACGTGGTCTAGTCTTGGCACGAGTTCAGACCTGCAGAAAAATATAATTGAAAACAATTCAAATCTTTCTGTCTCTTGAGAAAATGCCAAAGGTAGGAGTGTGTTTTAAATACCCAGCAAACTCCTTAAAGATTCTGTTTGCACATATCTCTGGATCTCTGGTTCTCTGACCGGCTCTCCCGCTTCTGTTTCCCCTCATGCTCTGGTGACCTGGCCTGAGGCTTCTCTCCCACTCCCTCTCTTCTCTGCCTCTGTTCTTCATCTGTCGTTCAGCCTGGCCTCCCAGGTTTCTTTAGTTTTCCTTCTGATTGTTATTACCCAGTATCTGTGTGACAAAATTCAAAAGAGGCAGGGGATAGGGGTACACGTTAGATTCTGTATCCCACATATTGCTCTTGTACTTCTCCCCAAGAATGAGAAGCCAGCTGCAGAAGAATTTTGCCACCGAAGCATTTCCTGAATTAGTCAAGTGCTTAGAGCCTGAAGCTCCAGGGGCCAAGGCCTTGCTTCAGTTCCCGCAAGCTTTGCTGTGTCTCACAGTCACTACTCACACTTGACCGTGATTCCACAGTGTCAGAATGTCCCAAGACAACATGTGCAGCAAGAGGGTTCTCAGATGTTTATTTCTTCTTATGCTTTATATATTTATAAAATCTTTCACTTACGCTTTCTTTTTATTTTCTTAAGCTTTTATTTTATTTATTTAAAGATTTTTATTTATTCATTTGACAGAAAACACAAGCAGGGGGAGTGGCAGGCAGAGGCAGGAGGAGAAGCAGGCTCCCTGCTGAGCAGGGAGCCCAACATGGGGCTGGATTCCAGGACCCTGGGATCATGACCTGAGCTGAAG
Organism: Spilogale gracilis; assembly: GCA_004023965.1. Classification (NCBI taxonomy): domain Eukaryota; kingdom Metazoa; phylum Chordata; class Mammalia; order Carnivora; family Mephitidae; genus Spilogale; species Spilogale gracilis. Next base: position 97,963 of record PITA01005557.1, on the reverse strand, counting down.
GCAGATGCTTAATGGATTGAGCCACCCAGGCACCCCTAAACTTTTCTTTCAGGAGAATACACACACACACACACACACACACACACACACACACACACACACAGGCACGTGCACGCACACACAAACACAGATACATTTTTTTTTCTTTTAAATCAAGTGCAATTGCTCTAGATGAAGCAAGGGTAGGAAACAAGAAATGCCACCCTTTGAGCATGTGTTCCCCTACCACCTTCTCCCCTCCTTCCCTTCTCTTGTGGCCACCTCTGAGGGGCTTCTTGAAGCACACTTTGGACTACGAGTGTACAGATGGAGCAAAGCCATCAGAATCAGAAACCACAAACCCTATTCTGGAAAGCTCCACTACTTACAACCTCAGCGGGCTTGGCCGCCGTGACACTCACACCCACCCACCCGGTTGTGTGAAAGGGAACTGGTGCACCCTGGGTTCTCAGCAAATGGTGATTTCCCTCCCTGTTATTAGTCTCAAGGGAACCAAGGAGAGAGTAAAGGTGGATGAGGGCAATCCATCCCTTCCCCTGGAAAACAGCAGCAGCAAGATGGGGTGGACCCACGGTGAGTGGGCTGCAGTCTGCTTGGTAGATCCTCAGAAGCGTTTACATAATCTGATTACAGATCCAGCAAGACTGCATGACAGTATCAGCTGGAGGCGCCTGGGTGGCTCAGTCAGTTTAGTGTCTGCCTTTGGCTCAAGTCATGGTCCTGGGGTCCTGTGATCAAGCGCCATGTCGGGGGCTCCCTGCTCATCGGGGAGCCTGCGTCTCCCTCTCCCCTGCCGGCTGCTCTGCTGCTTGTGTGCTCTGTCAACTAAATAAATCTTAAAAAAAGAAAAATCAGCCTGTCTGCCGGGCACTGAGCTGGGCTGGAAAAAAAAAAGAACAGAAACTGATTATTTCAGACAGAGTGAGACAATGATAGAGGCAGGTCGCTTGATATGAATTGGATAAAATCTGGAAGCCTGAAGAACTCCGGATTTTCAAATGCAGTTTTTTGGCTCTTGAGCTGACCAGTACAGAATTCCCTGGGTATGCAATCCTGTGACATGGAAACGCTGAGTTGGGACTCTCTTAAGGGGCTGAGAACTGACCCCTCTTTCTTGACAATTCTGAGGGAAGACCACTGCTCCAGGGTCCCCGAGAATGCACCTGAGCAGCCTGCCTACCAGGAAGGAGCCTGCCAGGCTGGCCTGCAGGGCATTTCTGGGTGATGGTCCACACAGAGCCCCGGGGGAAAGCAGGCAGTGTTCCAGCCCAGGCAGGAGTCCAGCCCTGGAGCCTAGGTTGCTCGGCGGTCACTTCAATAGCCGACTGTTGCCACCTGCTGGCCACTGCAAGAACTGCGCCGCACTGGGAAAAGGAGGATTTGGCTGCTACAGAGCGGCCAGGCTCCTGAGAATTGCGCCAAAATATTGACGCGCAGACTGTGTTTTCTCCAAATATGTGACCTGGGGAGGACATATTACCATTACACTCATTAAACCACACAAGAAAATGGACTTATATGAAACTGATAGCCTCATTCATCATGATTTAGTTGATGACAAACACATTTATTGCTATAAACCAGGTACCCTGCCAGGCACTCGGGTGAGTGAGAGTCACACCTCGTTCTACTCCCACATGACATTATCCAGGACGATCATTACCCTAAGCATTGAATTAGGTTTTACATGTCGTCCTCTGCTCAGGAACCCGTCCTGACTAAATGACTACTGTAATGGCAGGCTTGGGGCCAGAAGCTGAGCGAGGCGGTGAGCAGAAGCAGGTACCGACTCGGCACTCACTGGTCTGCTATCTAGTAGGAGAGACAGACATTAATGAGATCATCACACAAATAAATGTAACAGTATGCAGTAGGTATAATATAAAAATATAACCACAAAGAGGGATTAGTGTAAATGACTTTGATCAGTTCTGGAATGGAAATTTGGACTATTTGATATACATTAAAATTATTCAAAACATTTCATTTGGGATGCCTGGGTGGCCCATTCGGTTAAGCATCTGCCTTCAACCCATGTCATCACAATCCTGAGGTCCTGGAATCAGTTCAACATCAGGTTCCTTGTTCATCAGGGAGCCTGTTTCTCCCTCTCCCTCTGCCTACTGCTGCCCCTGCACATGCATGCGTGCTCTCTCTCTCTCTCTGGCAAATAAAGATATAAAATCTTAAAAATTAAATTAAATTAAATACAATGTTTCATTCTTAGACCCAGCACTTCTACTTTCAGAGGCAACACTCAGAAAATTGGACTGACTTATAAGAATATTCCCTGCATGATTGTTTACAAAAGTGAAAAGTAAAAATAAAAAAGGCAACCATCCAAAAAGCCAATGATAAGGGGTTGGTTAAACAAATCATGGTACCCTGAAAAAGCAGAATATTCTGGAGCCATTAAAAATAACAATGTAGAGCCTGGGTGGCTCAGTTGGTTAAGCGTCTGCCTTCGGCTCAGGTCATGATCCCAGGATCCTGGGATCGAGCCCCGGCTGGGCTCTATGCTCAACGAGAGCCTGCTTCTCCCTCTGCCTGCCGCTCCCCATGATTGTGTTCCCTCTCTAGCTGTGTTTTTCTCTGTCAAGTTAATAAATAAAATCTTTAAAAAACAACAACAACAATGTAGAGCCACACTATTTAACTAGGAACATATTTATTATATACATTGTAAGTTATAGAAAGGTATGTATTGTAAATCCCACTTTTGAAAACATTTTTATGGGTGTTTTCTTTGAGCTCCCTACTACATAATCAATTTATTTGATTGTTACTATTGGAATATATGCAAAATGTGCTGTTATTTTTCCCATCCCGCCCTCCTCCCCAAAAGGCATATAACACAAAAACTTCTGTTGGCTCTATTTCCTTACCACCTCATTTCTTTGTTACCCTTTCAGTAAGGTCACCCTAACGGCTCCACCTTAAACCTACTCCAGTCAGGTTTTGTATGTGTCAAGGTCCCCAGTGGCCTCCATGTTGCTAAACCCACAGGTATTTCTGTCCTGTTGTGGGCATTTAACACAGCAGCCCCTCCCTCCTCTTCGTATGAATTCTTCCTCTGGCTTCCAGGACCCCACCCCCTGGGATCTCCTGCCTCCTGTTTCTGCTTTCTCAGGCTTTTCTGCATTCCTCCTCTTCTTCCCAGCTTTTTTATTTTTTTAAATATTTTATTCATATTTTTGAGAGACAGAGAGACAACATGAGTGGAGGGGAGGGGTAAAGGGAGAGGAAAAAGCAGACTCCCGGTTGAGTGGGGAACCCAATGCAGGGCTGGATCCCAGGGTCTTGAGATCATGACCTGAGCCGAAGGCAGACACTTAACCTACTGAGCCACCCAGGCGCCCCTATTCCCAGGTTTTTAATGTTAGTTCTTTTCTCTTCCTTGCCTATACTCACTCCTTGACCGTATCCAGTCATGGCTTTAAGCACCATCTGTCCTCGGTTAGACCTCTCCCCTAAAGCCCTGACTCATAAACCCAACTGCCTACTCAGGTTTCTCAGAGACACTCCAAACTCAGTGTGTCCCTAACAGAACTTATGACCCTCCTCCCCACTTAACCAGGCTCCAGCCACAGCCTTTCTTCATCCACTTCTTGGCACCTAAACCCTTCCCAATGCTCAAGCCAGAACCCTGCAAATCACATGTAATCGTTATCCTCTCTTTCTTCCGTATCCAGATCCAGTCCTCTGGGAAATCTTTTAAATCCTGTGTCAAAATATAATTTCTCAAATCCAACTACTTCTCATCACCGTCCGTGCAAGCACTGTGGTCCCGTCTGCCCCCACCTACCACCTGGATTACTGCGGCAGCCTCTCCCTTGTCTCTCCTACAGCCTCTTGCCACCACAGGAGCCAGAGTGATCCTTTAATAATGAATGTCAGATCACGTCACTCCTGCTCAAAACCCTGCAGAGGCTCCCAGGCTTGCACAGAGTAAAAGTCTACAAGACATGCTGTGTCCTCTCTTTCTCAGCTGCTCTCCGACATCATCTCCTAGCCATCTCCCTGTCGCTCACCCTGCCCCACCTGGTCGGCCTCCTTTCGATGTCAGGAGCACACCAGATCCATTCCCCTTAGGGACTTCTACTGCTGTCTACTCTTCCTGGAGCCTCAACTCATAGATATCTGCACCTCCTTCAAGTTTTGCTCAAATTCCTCACCCTCATTGAGGGTGTTTTAACCCTTGTACTTCCATGCTTCAATCCCCTCTCTAGCCATCCTGATTCCCCTCACCCTGCTCTACCTTTCTTTTTCCCATAGCATTTTCACAATAAGATATTAAACAATTTATTGTTTATTTTCTCTAACTAAAGTGCATTTTTCTTGAGGGACAGAAATCATCATCTGTTTACTGTTTACTGATGTATCTCAAATGCCTAGAACTGTGCTTGGTACATAGCAATGCCCAAGAAAAAAACTTTTTAAAAAAATTTTTTTATTTATTTATTTGAGAGAGAGAGAGAGAGCGCACAAACACAAGTGGCACAGAGGGAGAGGGAGAAGCAGGCTCTCCACTGAGCAGGGAGCCCCATGCAGGACTCAGTCCCAGGACCCTGGGGTCAAGACCTGAGCCGAAGGCAGATACTTAACCAACTGAGCCACCCAGGTGTCCCGGGGTTTTTTTTGTTTGTTTTTTAAAGTAATCCCTACACCTGAGGTGGAACTTGAACTCACAACCCTGAGATCAAGAGTCACACACTCCACTGACTGAGCTAGCCAGGTGCCCAAGAGAAAATATTTATAATGAATGAATTTCACAAAGTGTGTGTATATATATATATATATATATATATATATATAAAATATATATATAAAAATTATCACATTGTGTATTTAAAATATCTTATAATTTTATTTGTCAATTATATCTCAATAAAGCTGAAAAAAAGATTAATATTCTCCTGAAAGTAGCATTTCCTTAGTAATAGCTTATCCATGAAAGCCTATAAATTAAATAAACTCTTAACTTTAAGTAACATAAAGTAAGGATTTCGAATAGTGAAAAATGAGTGAATAAATGAATGCATGGAAAGGGTCGGAAAAGATAAAAACTAACCCACTAACCATGAAAATTTCTAGTTACAAGGATAACAGATAAACATTTTTCTTATTGTTTATGTTTTTAATTTTTCTACAATAAATTTGGATTACTTAGACTTTTAAAAAATATTTTATTTATTTATTTGACAGAGAGAGAGAGAGAGAGATCACAAATAGGCAGAGAGGCAGGCAGAGAGAGAGGGGGAAGCAGGCTCCCTGCTGAGCAGAGAGCCCAATGTGGGCCTCGATCCCAGGACCCTGAGATCATGACCTGAGCCGAAGACAGAGGTTAACCCTCTGAGTCACCCGGGCGCCCCTTACATAGACATTTTGAAAAAATAAGTTTACTACTGAGGATAACAGTTTTAATTAATTAATTACTTTTTGGTCTATAGTTTCAACTGTTCATCTATAGAAGAGAAGTGGTAAGGGGGTAGAGATGTGGAAAAGGCACCCATTTACCTTATTATGAAGACATTATGAAGCTCCTGCCCAGACAGTGAGAGAAATTCTGTCTTGATTTGAGTTCCGCTAGAAGCAGACCCTGTAAGGGTCCATCTGGGAGGTGCAGGGTCAACAAAATGAGACAGAGAAGAGACGCAGGCCAATAAAGGGAGGGCTGTCCAGCCATCTCCTCCACAGTCAGTGGGATTCCACAGTGCAGAGCCTGCCTCAGTTACCCCATCTGATGGGTGAGGCAACGGGGTGTTTGCCCACCTGCAGCATTTGAGGGCTGTTTCTGGAGCCATTGACACTCTTGCATCCCCAGCTTGTCCCACGTATCCTGCGCCCAGAAAAAATCATCCCTTGGGCAGGTGTTGGCAGTAGGCAGAGTTTTCAGAGTAGAGGTGAAAGATAAGGGGAAATGGGGCCAGGGAGGGAGGGCCATGAGAGGGTTTGCTATGGATCTTTGATTAGACCCCCACTTTGCTCTGTGGGAGGAGCCCCTTGTCTCTTGCTCTCTGTGGCTCCTCCCTACATCCCCGCAGGTCTTGCTTGTGCATTCACCTCCATGGCCACATCTGACGTGGGTAATGGGGAAAGTGCTCTCTCCAGGAGTCCACGCAGCTGTTGTAGCGTTTGGGTGCCCCAGGACTGTTTTAAGGCCCAAACAACCCACTAGTTTTCCTAGTCTGGGTTGAAGAGCTCTTTGGCAATATAATTCCTTCCAACACTTAGTAAGCTTCTGAAATTTTTGTTTTCAGTCATTTCCATGTGCCAGCATGCATACATAGGGTTCTTCATTACACCTAACTCTCAAGCCTGATTTACTTCTTTGCATCCTAACCCCCATGCCTTTCTCCTTCAACTTAATGGCAACCATCTTGAAGCTATCAGAAAAAAACCATCTTGAGTGTGAAGAAAGCCTCCTTAAACTGCAATGGTGAAACTATTTGCTTAAAAAGAAGTTTTAATGGGCTCTTGTTTCTCAAAGTCTTTTTTCTATGTTATCCACTTATATTTTGGGTTTGAGCTTGACTCTTATGCTGACACACCAAGCAAAGCAAATAAGAACTGAAGTGTATGATCTTTGTGTTTTCCAACTTCTTTTAAAGTCATGGCTCAGCAAACATTTTGCTCACCAAGTAACTGAGGACAGCAGTTTTCTTAAATAATTTGCCATAACATGGGTTTTCATCTTGTCAGCCTCCAATACCAATTCTCTTGCCTTTCTTGGTAGTGTTATATATTTTAGGGTTTATTCTTAGTCCCAGACTCCAATGGAAGGGAGTAAATTTTGTAGTAATACTAATAACACTAGCTACTGTATAAATAAACCGAAGAATTTCAATGGCTTAACCCAGTGAAAGTTTTGTTCTCACTCATGAAATAGAGCTGGGTGGTGACAGGTCAGTGGGTATCCTCTTCCATGAAGATGTTGAAAGCACAGTCATCTCCAACATGTGGTTTCCAACAGGATCATGTCCATTCCAGCTAGTCAGAAGACTAAAGAGCACGAGGCTTAAAGATGGCAGAGCAGGAGGAGTCTGAGCTCATCTCATCCCATGAATACAACTCGATAACACCCTCTTTAAGAGACAAAACAGACTCTTCACACCTACATGCAGAGAAGAGGCCACATCAAAGAGGACAGGAAGGGCAAAGATGTGTTGGGAGTCCAAAGGACCCTTGTAATTGGCCACAGGAGGGAGAGATGCTCCCTCAGGCACCTTAGGCACAGCTTGTGGAAGACAAATCCCCATAACATCTGGCTTTGAAGGCCCAAGGGGCCTGGCTTCATGAGTTTTTTTAATAATTAGTAGGACTTAACAACTGGAACTTTAAAAATCAGTGGGCTTGGCTCTGGCAGAGCCAGGAAAGTGATAGGAAACTGAGTCCCTACCCTTAAAGAGGCAGAAAAAAACAGCCCTGTGGAAACACAGCAGAGAAGCAGCAGTTGGAAAATGCCTTGGGTATACAGAAGGGAGATATTTTTGCCAATCTCAGAGCATGTTCTAGAGGGGCAAGGAAGTTTGGGAGACTTCTCCAAGAATAAAAGGGCACCATTTCCCTACCCCACACCCCAGCCTAGTTACACAGACAACTGCGGAAATCAGAAGAGTGCCAACACTTTCCACCTAGCTTGCTAACAGTGCACCCCGCCCCCATGCTCTCCTGCAGACTTGCTCCCTCCACCCTTGCCTGAGCAATTTTCCCAGGCAGATGCACTGCCCCTCCCATGGGGTGGGGACCAGTGTGGACCTTCTGGCACTGCACATCCAGCCCCCAAGTTCTCCTGCAGACTTGCATCCTCCAATACGCCTTTGGTCAAACTCTATCCGAAGCAGTGCCGCAAGGCTGGTGGTGTGCAAGCAGCCCCAGCAAGGGCCAGTACTACTCCAAAGTGACTCCTTCCTTGAGCAGAGGGGAAGATAACCACACATACCAGTCAGACTACAGCCCCAGAAGTGGGCTGGGACCCGACAGTTGGTCTGACTGCAAGCCTGCTGCACCCACAAAAGCTTCTCAGGGGATGACACAGGAAGAGTTCCTTGCATTTTGGGGTTGCTGTATCTCTGGCAAACACCTGGTCTCACTTGACTCAAACCCCAAATGGCCCCACACTGGCCCACTAATAACACAGGGACCGAACCCTATCCACAACAGTCAGTCATCACAGATGACTGGACTGAAGGCAAATACAACTCTGCCACATAGTAAGATGCATGCACACAATACACATTGGAGAACCCCTGAAGTGTCAAGTTCTGGGGAACAGAGGACATTGCACTACAGGGCATCACAGGACCTGTTCTTCATAAGGCCACTGCTTTCAAGAGTAGGAGACACAGCTGACTTTCCAAACACAGAAACAGACACAGAGAGTTAGACAAAATGAGGAAACAGAGGAATATGTCCCAAATGAAAGAATAGGACAAAATCACAGCAAGATAGCTAAATGAAATGGAGATAATACTCCTGATAAATTTTTAAGATTTTATTTTTATTTTTTTAAGATTTTATTTATCTATTTGACAGAGAGAGAGATCACAGGTAGGCAGAGAAGCAGGCAGAGAGAGTGGGAAGTAGGCTCCCTGCTGCGCAGAGAGCCCAATATGGGGTTCAAACCCAGTACCCTGAGATCATGACCTGAGCCGAAGGCAGAGGCTTTAACCCACTGAGCCACCCAGGTGCCTTAAGATTTTATTTTTAAGTAATCTCTACACCCAGTGTGGGGCTCAAACTCACAACCTTGAGATCAAGAGTTACATTTCCAACTGTTCCAGGCAGGTGACCCTGATAGATAATTTAAATTAATGGTCATAAAAATATTCACTGGACTTGAGAAAAGAATAGAGGACCTCAGTGAAACCCTCAACAAAGAGAAAGAAAACATAAAGAAGTACCAGTCAGAGATGAATAACTCAATAACTGAAATTTAAAATATACTAGAGGGCTGGGGCGCCTGGGTGGCTCAGTTGGTTAAGTGACTGCCTTTGGCTCAGGTCATGATCCCGGAGAACTGGGATCGAGTCCCACATCGGGCTCCCTGCTTCTCCCTCTCTCACTCCCCCTGCTTGTGTTCCCTCCCTGGCTGTGTTTCTCTCTGTCAAATAAATAAAATCTTTAAAAAATAAAATAAAATATACTAGAGGGAATAGCAGACTAGAGGAAGCAAAAGTCTGGATCAATGACCTGGAGGACAGAGTAATGGAAGCAATCAAGCTGAACAGGAGAGAGAAAAATGAAGAATGTTAATAAAAATGGATTAAGAGTACTCAGTGATATCATCAAGCATAATAACATTCACATTACAGGGATCCCAGAAGAAGACAGAGTAAGGGGGGGCAGAAAATTTATTTGAAGAAATAGTAGTTGAAAACTTCTCAAATCTGGGGGAGGAAAAAGAAATCTAAAGAAAGGAGACACAGAGAACACCCAACAAAGTCAACCCAAGGAGGTGCACACCAAAACAAATAGTAGTTAAAATGGCAAAAAATACTAATAAAGAGAGAATTTTAAAAGCAGTAAGAGAGGGGTGCCTGGATGGCTCAGTCAGTTACTCAGCTGCCTTCGGCTCAGGTCATGATCTCAGGGTCCTGGGATTGAGTTCCATGTCAGGCTCCCTGTTCAGAGGAGAGTCTGCTTCTCCTTCTCCCTCTGCCTGCTGCTCTGCCTGCTTGTGCTCTCTATCTCTCTGCCAAATAAATAAATAAAATATCTTTTTAATGCAGTAAAAGAAAAGAAAACAGTTACATAAGGGAAAACCCAATGATGTTATCAGCTGATTTTTCAGCAGAAATTTTGCAAGCCAGAAGAGAGTGGCATGTTGTATTCAAAATGGTCAACAAACAAACAAAAGACACCCAAAAATCCTGCAGCCAAGAATACTCTATCCAGCAAGGCTATCATTCAAGATATTATTCAGGATAGAGATAGAGATAAACAGTTTCCCAGATAAACAAAACTTAAAGGAATTCATAAGCACTATATCAGCCTTACAAGAAATGTTAAAGAGGACTCTGTGAGTAGAAAGAAAAGACCATAAGCAGGAGTAAGAAAAGTAGGAAGCACAAAAGTATATCTATAAAATTAAGTATATCTATAAAAATAAGTCAAGGGATTCACAAAATAAAAGAATGGAAAGTATGACACCGTATACCTAAAACAAGGTGGGGAGTGGAATAAAAACTTAGTGTTTTTAGAATGGATTCAAACTTAAGCAACCATCAACTTAATATAGATTGCTGTAGGCATAAGATGTTACATACAAACTTAACGGTAACCACAAATCAAAAAACAGTGATATGCAAAGAATAGAAAGAAAACCAAGTATATCACTAATGAAAGCCAGTAAACTATGGGAGAAGAGAACAAGAGAAGAAAGGAGCAGAGAAGACCTATAAAAACAATCATAAAACAAGTAACACAATGGCAATAAGTACATACCTATAAATCATTACTTTAAATTTAAATAGACTAACTGCTCCAGTTAAAAGACATACAAATGGATAAAAAAAGCAAGACCCATCTATATGCTGCCTACAAGAGACTCATTTCAGACCCAAAGACACATGCAGATTGAAAGTGAAGAAATGGGTTAAATGGGTGAAGGGTATGAAGGATGGCACTTGTGGTGATGAGCACTGGGTTTTATATGTAAGTGATGAATCACTAAGTTCTACTCCCAAAGCCAATATTACATTACATGTTAACTAACTAGAATTTAAATAAAAGTTTGGAAGAATGAATGAAGAAAGAAAGAAAGAAAGAAAGAAAGAAAGAAAGAAAGAAAGAAAGACAGAAAGAAAGAAAGATAAAGGAATGGAAAAGCATTTATCATACAAATGGAAGTGAAAAGGAAGGTAGGGTAGGAATACTAGGAATACTTACATTGGACAAAATAGAGTTTAAAACAAAGACTGGAACAAAGACAAAGAAGGACACTACATAATCATAAAAGGAACAACCCAAAAAGAAGGTATAACAATTGTAAATATTTATGCACTCAATATGGGAACACCCAAATGCATAAAGCAGCTAAAAAAAAAACACAAAGGAAGTAAACACAAAGATAGTAACAGAATAATACTGTAGGATTTTAACACCCCATTTACATCAATCATCCAGACAGAAAACCAATTTAAAAAAACAGTAGCTTTGGACCAGGTGAATTTAACAGACATATTCAGAACATTCCATCATGGAACAGTGGGACACACATTCTTTTCAAGGGTACATGGAATATTCTCCAGAATAGATCATATCTTAGGTGACAAAACCAGTATAACAAAGCTCAAAAAGACTGAAGTCACACTGTGCATTTTTTCTGACCACAACACTTTAAAACTAGAAATCAACCAGAGAAAAACATCTGCAAGGAACACAAATACATGGAGGTTAAGTAACATGATACTAAACAATGAATGGGTCAGTGAAGAAATAAGAAAGGAAATAAAAAAATATGTGGAGGCAAATAAGAATGAAAACACAACAGTCCAAAATGTTTGGGATGCAATAAAAGTTGTTCTAAGAGGGAAGTTTATAGCAATGCAAACCTACCTCAAGAAGCAAGGAAATCTCAAATAACCATACCTTACACCTAAAGGAGTTAGAGAAAGAAGAACAAACAAAATCCCATACCAGTAGAAGGAAGGAAATAAAATTAGGGCAGAAATAACTGAAATAAAAACTAAAAAAGAGAGCAAGCGAGAGAGAAGATTGATAAGACCAGGAGCTGGTTCTTTAAACAGATCAACAAAATTAATAAACCTATAAACAGACTCATCAGAAAGGCAGGAAGGAAGCAAGCAAGGAAGGAAGGAAGGAAGGAAGCCAACCAACCTGCCCAAGTAAACAAAATCAGAAATGAGAGAGGAGAAATAACAGCTCACAGCACAGAGATACTAAAGGATCATAAGAAAATATTATGAAAAATTATATATCAACAAGTTGGACAAGCTAGAAAAAATGGATAAATTCCTAGAAACATATAACCTCCCAAAACTGAATCCAGAATAAATAGAAGATTTGAACAGACAGATTACTAGCAATGAAATTGAATCAGTAATCAAAAAACTCCCTAGAAACGAAAGTCCAGGACCAGAATGCTTCACTGGTAAATTCTTTTTTTTTTTTTTTTTTTAAAGATTTTATTTACCTACCTGACAGAAACACAGCTAGAGAGGGAACACAAGCAGGTGGAGTGAGAGAGGGAGAAGCAGGCTTCCCGCCGAGCACGGAGCCTGATGTAGGGCTCGATCCGGGGTCTCCAGGATCTTGACCTGAGCCAAAGGCAGTCGCCCAACCAACTGAGCCACCCAGGCGCCCCTTCACTGGTAACTTCTACCAAACATGTATGTATGTATTTATTTATTTATGGGGGGTGGTTTGGGGAAGAGGGAGAGGGGGACAGAGAATCTTAAGCAGGCTCTACCTCCAGTCCAGAGACTGAGGCAGAGCTTCATCTCACAACCCTGAGATCATGATCTGAGCCAAAATCAAGAGTCGGACGCTTAACTGACTGAGGCACTCAGGAGCCCCTCCACCAAACATTTAAAGAATTTTATTCTTCCAAGAAAATCATTCTATTCTTCTCAAACTATTTGAAAAAAAAAATAGAAGAGAAATAAAAGCTTCCAAAATCACTCCATGATGCCAGTATTACCCTGATACCAAAACCAGATAGGCACTACAGAAAAAGAGAAATATAGGCCAATATCTCTGATGAACATAGGTGCAAAAATCTTGCAAAATATTAGCAAATTGAATCCAACAACACATTAAAATATCATTCATCACCATCAGGTGGGATTTATTCTCAGTATACAAGGGTGGTTCAATATTTGCAAATCAATCAACGTGATACATCATATCAACAAGAGAAAAGATAGGGGCACCTGGTTGGCTTAGTTGATAGAGCATGTGAGGCTTGATCTCAGGGTTGTAAGTTGAGCCCTGTGTTGGGTATAGAGATCACTTAAAAATAAAATCTAAACAAACAAACAAAAAAGACAAGAGGAAGGATTAAAACAATATGATTATTTCAATAGATGGAGAAAAAAGAATTTGACAAAGTAAATCAGGATATTCCTGATAAAAATCCTTAACAAAGGAGATTTAGAGGGAACATACCTCAACATAATAAAGGCCATTTATGAAAACCCACAACTAACATCATAATTAATGTTGAAAAACTTAGAGCTTTCCCCCGGAGATCAGGAATAAAACAAGGATATCCGCTCACCAATTTTCTTTCTTTCTTTCTTTTTTTTTTTTAAGTCAGCTCCATGCCCCACCTGGAGCCCAAGATGGGGCTTGAATTCATGACTCTGAGATCAAGATCTGGGCTGAGATCGAGAATCAGATGTTTAATTGCCTGAGCCACCCAGGTGCCCCCACTCTCACCACTTATTCAACATTGTACTGGAAGTCCTAGTTACAGCAGTCAGACAAGAAAAATAAATAAAAGACATCCAACTTGGCAAGGAAGAGGTAAAATTTTCACTATTTGCAGATGACACATTATTATGTATAGAAAACCCTAAAGACTCCACCAGAAAACTACTAGAACTGATAAAAGAATTCAGTGAGGTCAGAGGATACAAAATCAATACACAGAAATCCATTGCATTTCCATACACTAATCATGAAGTAGCAGAAAGAGAAAATAAGAAAACAATCCCATTTACAATTGCACCAAAATAATAAAATATCTACAAATAAAGTTAATCAAGAAGGTAAAAGATCTATACTCTGAGAACTATATAACATTGATGAAAGAAACTGAAGACAACACAAACACATGGAAATATATTCCATGTACATGGATTGGAAGAACAAATATTGTTAAAATGTCCATACTACTCAAAGCAATCTACAAATTCAATGCAATCCCTATCAGAATACTAACAGCATTGTTCAGAGAAGAAATAACACTAAAATTTGTAGGAACCACAAAAGATCCTGAATAGCCAAAGCAATCTTGAAAAAGAAGAACAAAACTGGAGGTATCACAACCCCAGGTATCAAGATATACTACAAAGCTATAGTAATAAAAACATTATGGCACTGGCACAAAAGAGACACACAGCACAATAGAACAGAACAGAGAGCCCAGAAACAACACCACGGTTAGGTAGTCAATTAATCTTTGACAAAGGAGGTAAGAATACACAATGGGAAAAAGACAGTGTCTTCAATGACTGATGTTGGGAAAACTGGACAACTACTTGCAAAAGAATGAAACTGGACCACTTCCTTACACCACACACAAAAATAAACTGAAAATGAACTAAAGACCTAAATGTGAGACCTGAAACCATAAAAGTCCTAGAAGAGAGCGCAGGATTTTGACATTGGCCATAGCAACGTTTTTCTGGATATGCCTTCATATCCAGAAGGGATATTAAAAGGCAAGGGAAACAAAAGCAAAAAACTATTGGGACTACATCAAAATAAAAAGTTTCTGCACAAAACTAAAAGACAACCCACTGAATGGGGTAAGATATTTGCAGATGACATATGTAATAAAGAGTTAGCATCCAGAATATATAAAGAACTTATACATCTCAACACAAAAAATACAAGTAATCCAACCAAAAAATGGACAGAACACATGAACAGACATTTCTCCAAAGAAGATATATGGATGGCCATCAGATACATGAAAAGATGCTCAACATCACTGGTCAACAGGGAAATGCAATCAAAACCACAATGAGGGGGCGCCTGGGTGGCTCAGTCAGTTAAGTGTCTGCCTTCAGCTCAAGTCATTAACCCACAGTCTCGGGATCAAGCCCCTCATCGGGCTCCTTGCTCAGGGGGAAGCCTGCTTCTCCTTCTGCCTGCAGTTCCCCCGCTTGTGTGTGTGCACGCGCTCTCTCTGGCAAATAAATAAATAAAATATTAAGATGAAATGAAAGGAAGTAAATTAAAAAACCAAAAGTAGAACCACAGGAGCTATCGCCTCATACCAGTTGGAATGCCTAAAAACAACAACAACAACAACAACAACACAGGACACAGCACGTGCTGGTGAGGGTGGGGAAAGGGGAACCCTCGCACACTGTTCATGGGAGTACAAACTCTCACAGTCCTGCCACTGTGGGAAACAGTATGGAGGGCCCTCAAAAGTTAAAAATAGAGCTACCCTATGATCCAGTAATCACACTACTGGGTATTTACTCAAAGGATACAAAAACAGTAATTCAGAAAGATATATGCACCTCTATGATTATTGCAGCATTATTTGCAATAGTCAAATTATGGAAGCAGCCCAAATGTCAATTGACTGATAAATAGATGAAAAAGAGGTGGTATATACACACAAGGAATATTAGTCATAAAAAAAGAAGGACATCTTGCCATTTACAATAACATGGATGGATCTAGAGTGCATAAGACTAAGTGAAATAAGTCAGTCAGAGAAAGTTAAGTAACATATGATTTCACCTATATGGTGAAATATGTGGAATGAGGAAACAAAACAAATGAACAAAGAGGAGCAAGAAGAGACAAATCCAAAAAGTTTCTTAACTGTGGTCACAGGAGGGGAGATGAGTCAGGGGATGGGTGAAAAAGGTGAGGAAAAGAATACCCTTACCATGAGCACCAAGTAAAGCAGAGAGTTGTTGAATCACTATGTTGTACACCTAAAATTAATGTAACACTACATTAATGATACTGGATACTTTATTTTTTATTTTTTTAAAGATTTTATTTATTTGACAGAGAGAGACACAGCGAGAGAGGGATCATAAGCAGGGGGAGTGAGAGAGGGAGAAGCAGGCTTCCCGCTGAGCAGGAGCCCAATGCAGGGCTTGATCCCGGGACTCTGGGATCATGACCTGAGCCAAAGGTAGAAACTTAATGACTGAGCCACCCAGGTACCCCTACTTTATTATTTTTTTTAAGATTTCATTTATTTTTGAGAGAGAGAGCACAAGCAGGGGGACAGAGGCAGAGGGAGAAGAAGAAGCAGGCTCCCGGAGGAGCAGGGAGCCCAATGTGGGACTCAATCCCAGGACCCTGAGATCACGACCTGAGCCAAAGACAGATGCTTAACCAACTGAGCCACCCAGATGCCTGATACTGGATATTTTAAAGTTTAAAAAGAAAAGAAGACCAGAAGAGCATGGATGCGCTTTGCTGAGCGGTTTGTGAGTTTCCAAATTTCTTCTCACATTTCATTTTCTAGAATTCAGTCATATGGTTCCACCTAGATGCAAGGAACCAGGTAGAAGGATGTTATTTTTGCCTAGGCAATCAGAGTGCAATACTCTGGAGAGAACCAGTTTTTTAATAGCTAGTGAGCAGATCTCTCACAACTTAAACAGAAAAATTATAAATAATGTCAATGTGCAGCTCTCTCCTGTACCTTCCAAGCCTTTTCTCTAGTGATCTATTTGGACTCAGTAGAATGGGTGGATTTGTCAGGATGCTGTCCTTGAACTTGAGATGAGGGACTTTCCTCACCTGATTCAATTTGGGAAAAAGGAAGGAACAAGCAGGGTCTCTTTAAATAATTGCTTCCTTCCCTGTTTTGGTAAAAATACTCTTCAGACTGAGCAATTACTAACTGCTGGCTTTTAGGATGGTGGTGGTTTTTTAACAAGGAAATTGCAAAGTTGAACCTCTCTGCTCTTGGCTTCCCTGAGTGAGAGTAGGCAGAGAATGGATAGGAGCCTGGAACAGATGCTTATGCAGTGCAACACTTTGTCGCTAATTACGCTTCACTTGAATGACAGTTGGTAGGAGGTGGGCAGTTAGCTCCAGCTAATGGCATGCCATGGGACAGGTCCTGCCTGATGCAGAAACAGAGGCTCAAACAGCCACCCCAAGGGCCAATAAAACCGGTTTCATGGAAGAAACCATCTCTGTTAAAAAGCAAACCCAACCAAACGTGGGATTCTCCGACGGTAGATTCAGCCCCAACTCCACTCTCCTCAATTCATTCAGCACAAATGCTCCATGCCCTCTGAGTCTAGAATGAACCAGAGAAAATGAATTGTCCTGTGTGTAGAATGTGGACTTCTGTGATTCAGGATGATCAGCGTCTTACACAAACAGCTGACGATCTACTCAGACCCAGGGACCCTGATCCAAATCAATCCACATAGATAAGGGTCTGGTTTCTACAAATAGGAGGGGGTTGCTCACCATTCAAAAGAATTCATTCCGTACTCTAAGTAGTCTTTTTATTATTAAGCCTAACTCATGGGGCACTTAACATACAATGCAGTTCACACTCCACTTGCCAAGGGTAGAGCAATTCTGTAACATGAGGCACCCTGTAACGCTGCGAGGCCCTTGGCAAGTCCCTGGGCCCCAGGCTCTGGGCAGCCCAGCTGTCCCGGCCACAAACAGGTGGTGTAAGACAATAGCCCCATGAAGCCAACTCACTTTCCAAACCGTCTAGCAGCCAAGCTCCCGGCCAGAGAGGGCTTGTAAGCAGTGCAGGCCACCACTCGGACATCAATCCACAGTAGTGTCCACAGCGCATGGAGCCCCGGCCACTCCTCTTGCTCCTTGGGCTCTGCTCAGGTAAGTGCCAGGGTTGAGGGGCTCTCCTGTGATGCTGAAGCATTAGGTGTCCCCAGGGGGTCAGAATCTTGCTTCTTTGCTGGGAACAGAGAATGGCCCGGCTTCATCAGCCTGGGGCTCTTATCGGCTTGATTCGATCGTGAGTAAAGATTTCTAGTTTGTGTTATCCAGTGACAATGGGAGCTGCCTGGTCAGAGGCCATGGAGTAGACCTGCAGGTCCCCCCTGCCATCAGGGGTCTCCGCCTCCCTATGATCAGACTCAGCACTCCTGCTTCCGTCCGAGAGCAACTATAGAGACTTAGAGTGGCAGTTTATAATCACAGACAGTTTGGGTAACAAGTCCTCTTACTGCTCTGGGAGAATTCTGATAATGAAGAGGCCTGATTGACAGTGGCATGTGCTGGAGAGAGAAACTTATTGTTAACTAAACTCTTTCCAGAAGAGATTAAATATTGATCATTTTTTTTAACTCTGCAGTTAAAAAAAAAAGTTCATATGAATGCACTTCTGCCCTACTGTTCTACCATATGTAGGTCTGGGTTGGAATTGAAACTATAAAACCTTGCAGAGCCCTTGACCTGCATTCCCCTCCAGAATGTGTCACCACACAGCAGCTGAAACGCTAGCCTGAATCCCAGACTTCCGGCGGAGGGAAGTAGGAGATGTTTGCTGATTGCTCTATATGAAAGTTTACTGGTGATATCATCTCACCTGAGACACAAAGACAGCTGACATTCTGTGATTTCTCTTCTCTATAATTGCTCTGACACACACAGACCTTCTGGGCAAAAAAGGTAAAGAGCTTTATTATTAATGTTTTTAAAGAGCAGAGTTCAGGGAAACAGCCTAAGCTCAGATAAGTTACAGCCTGTGGGATTGGGACTTGATCCAGCCAAAACTGGCCTGTGGTGGAGATGGGGTGTGTGTGTGTGTGTGTGTGTGTGTGTGTGTGCGCACATACGTGTGCATGTACATGTGTGCGTGCATGAGCCTGCAGACCATACACTCAATGAAAATTCTTAAGTGATATGCTTACAGGTAATAATCCTTAAGCGATCTCTCAGGACACGGAATCTCTTGAAAATGCTTGTTTAACTATCTAAAAAGACATGTGATGTATAATTAGATCAAACCTAGAATTTCCCGGTATCAATTCACATAGGTGCTCACAGAAATTTAGAGCTAGATCTGGCAGTCCCACACTTTAATTTTTTATTACAGGGAAATGGAGGCTGAAAGACATGAACTGACCTGCCTAGATTCACTTAGTTTATGAATGTAGGAATGTGATCAGTTGGAGACTGTTTATGATGTGCCTTAATCAGAAAACCCAGCCTGAAATTGCCAAAGGTAGCAAGAGATACAGCACCAGGTTGAGATAAGAATTGACCAAAGTGACTGGTACCATTTCAGAATTCCCTTCGCCCAATCCAGCTGGTTGTTCCCTGCAAAAATGCAAATTGAACCAATATGGCACAATAAGAACACTTTGGAACCATGGCTGGTTCAGTTCTTTGTAGCCAAAATTCTCATTTACATCAGGGACACCTTTTCTTATGTTAGCTTACCACCTAATGATCTCTGTTCTGCTTACATAGCACCTTTGATTGCAACTCTTCCTCTCCTCCATCTTGGAATCCTAGGTACTTCCTGGCCATTTTTCTTATGGCATATTACTTTCTAACTTGTTCCTAGCTATTTATGTAAATGGCACATGACAGTCTCCATAGGGGTAGAAAAACAGGATTTGTATTAGATTCACCTCTGAATATTTCAAAGCCCTTAAAGCAATGCTTTGCACACAGTAAGTGCTCAATAAATACTTGATGAATGAATTCACGTTGCCACCCTCTGAATAAAGATCACCCATTTGATCTTGCAGAAAAAAAGATTGACATTATTTATTTGTCTGTATGTTTATCAATTTATACCCTGTCTTGAAGAAAGTATTTACTGTGATTCATTGACTCCATGAGGAATTGGTCTGACTAACCAGACCACATTGGAGTTGGGAACAGAATCACAGAAAACTCCTACATGTTTTCTCTTACTCTGTCCTGTTTTGGGGAGGAAAAAGGAAAACAACAAAATACCACCACCACCACCAATCAACCCAATCTAAGACATGGAGACCTCCACAGAAATTCCTTAGCAATGTATTATGAAAGGAACAGGGTCCCTTATTATTTGTGAGACTGAGAAAGAAAGAAATGAATGTCACTGGAATGCTGACGAGGCCCATCTCCCCGGTCTTCCCCTTCTCCCTAGTAGGCCATAGAGTTGGCCTGCACAGTTTTCCTGCTTCGTAATGTGGACCATCTGCTCTATCTGATGCTTTCTAGTATGTTCTTCCTGTCAATGGGGAATAAACAGTCACTTAAAAATAAGCAGTCCAGGTGAGGCTAAAGCAATAGCTTCAAAAACTCATTGGCCCAGGCACTCAGTGGCTCATGCCTGGGTCCTGCCCACTCCCTCACCCCCACCACCATGGGCAAGGAGGGGCTCAGGATGGACAGATATGGGGGACAGAGGGTTACTATGTCCCAGGGGATCAATGGAGGTGACAGCAAAATCTGGGTCTTTGGACAATATGCAAAACTTGAAAGGTGCTGAATGCAGGTGGCAGGTGGTTTAGGCAAGATGTAATGTGTAAGTGCTGAATGGATTCTTTGGGTTCAGAAAGTCTGGGAGACTAGAAATGAGGAAGGTGAGGTCAGGGGTTCCATACATAGAGTCCAGGAAGGTCATAATGCATCATTTAGGCTACACTGAGAGCTTCAAAAATCCAAATGGAAATGACACATTTGTCTTTAGGGAGGTGGTAAAGAGCACAGACCTGGGGATCAGACTGCCTGCATTTCTGGTCCCACTTTCAACTGGCTGGGAACCATTAACACATGTCTCAACTGTCCAAATGTCAGTTTTCTCACTTGTAAACCAGGGAAAAAGACCTATCTCATAGGATTATTATAAAGATTCAATAAGATAATACAAATACGGGACCATGAGTGAAGCTCTACCAACAAAATACACATTTTTGTGAGGATGATAATGTTTTAACTCATTGCATAACACTGTTTATTTTAAGATGAGCCAAGTTCTGGATGTGAAATAGTGGTTGAGAGCACGGGCTCTGGGCTTGAATCTTTACTCCACCACTTATGAAATCTGGACAACTCACTCAACCTCTCTATGGTTCAGTTTCCTCCTCTATGAAATGAGGATAAGAACAGTACTTACCCTACACAGTTACGAAGATTTAAAGAATTGGCATATATAAAGCACACAGAATAGTGCCTGCCACACAAAAGTTGAATATGCTATTATTTTTATTAATTAATAAAAACATAAAAAGTAATTACTTTTTATGTAATTATTTTGTTGACAAACTCCAACTGAAGATTCAAGGAGAAAAATAATTAAAAAAATAATACTCTGTCTTAGAGGCAACAGATTAACACTACTGGAGAAAAAAGGAAGGCGTCTCACTCATTCAATTTTTAAAGTTGTGTTGGCCAAAGGAGAAGGTATGGTGGCTTCAGCAATAACCTTCAGAAAGGGCAGATCTGGTTACGTGCATTAGGGCAAGTGGATTGTGTGTCTGCTTCCTCTCCTAACACTGAACAGGCAATCCCCAAACCACAAAAGGCTTAGGTTACAAAGGTCCTTCATAAGGCACTCGTTGGAACTGGGAACACTATTTCTCAAAGGAATAATTCTAGGTGTAGTGGTGCAAGCTCCAGGATAGCCCACGACACGCTCATGGTGTCTCGAGTTAGTGCACGAGCAGAGTTCAAAGCGGCAGGGCTCTCTCCAAGCTCTGGCCTAGCCGCAGCACCTTGGACAAGTCTTCCAAGCCTCTCGGATCTCATGTGAGAATGTCAGTCAGCCTGCCTCACCAGAGGCTGGTGAGAACCGTGTAACAATGAACACAGAAGGGCTGTGGGGCCCAAGAGTAGTGGATAATATCGCTCAGCATCCTGAAGGAACATGTACTAAGATTTCTAGGAGAGGTTCATGCTCCAGATAGTAACACAACCAGATCTAGGTCAGAAAAACCCATGATTTTTATTCTATGTAACTTAGCAGGGATGTATGCTCGCCAGCAGTGATTTTTTTTTTAATTACAGAAAAATATACTATATAGAATTGGTCCTGGTAAAATTCACATTACCTACAATTGCTGTTTTAAAGTGTTATGATTCAGTGCTTTCACAATGTTATGCAATCATCTCTGCTATCCAGTTCCAGAATATTTTCATCAGCCCAAAGGAAAGCCTATACCCATATACCCACCAAGAGTTATTCTCCCTTCCCCCATCCCCTCTGTCCCTGCTAACCAGGATTCTGCTCTCTCTGTGGATTTACCCATTCTGGGTATGCATGTAAGTGGAATCCTACAATATGTGCCCCTTTGTGTCTGATTTCTTTCACTTGGCACAGTGTTTTCAGGGTTCATTCCCGTTGTAGCGTAAACCAATGCTTCCTTCTTATGGGTGAATCCTATTATACTGCACAGCTACGCCACAGTCTGTTGGTCCATTTATCTGGTGATGGGCCTTAGCTCTTAGGTGTAGTGCTTCCACAAACACTGGTGTATGAGGCTCTGTGTGGACAGTTCTTCTGGGGATATCTTAGGCGTGGAATCCCCAGGTCATAGGGTCACCCCGCACGTAACCCGTGTGTCAGACCGTCTCCCACAGCGGCCGCACCTAGGGTCACCCCGCACGTAACCCGTGTGTCAGACTGTCTCCCACAGCAGCTGCACCTTTCACATTCTTACCAGCAACCTGTGAGGGCTCCACAAACTCAATGATATTCACCGCTCTCAATTTTGTGAATTCTTGCCACCCTAGTGGGTAGGAACCAGCATCAATTTTTGGCCTTCCTAGCATTTTGAGATCTCACGACCGGTGACAAGACCCTGAGATATGGAGAATGTTCTTCTTCTGTGTGTGTACACCCAGCAAACCTGATTCCAGCCCGGGGCTGTATTAAGGAATGTCATCTGTTCAGGGCACAAGTGTCATGATAATCCGGCACACCCCACTGGGAAGGGACCACACCAGCAGCTGCCACAGGAAAGGAACGTAGGACCATAAAAGCCGCCCTGGGAGCCCTTCACCATGGGGGCCCGCATGCCTTCCATTCTTGGGTGATGCCTCAGTGACTCACGTTAGTGTTGGTGGGGGGTGGGGGGCAGAATCTGACAGCGTGTGTGTCATTTGCTGTCCCAGCTGGCCTCGTCCTGGGCTCTGAGCATGAGACCCGCCTGGTGGCAAAGCTCTTTGAAAATTACAACAGTGTGGTGCGGCCTGTGGAAGACCACCGCCAGGCTGTGGAGGTCACTGTGGGCCTACAGCTGATCCAGCTCATCAACGTGGTGAGACAGCAGTGCGCGGGGCTCCCCATACCCCTCACCCTGGGGCCCCCTCCCCTCGGCTTCCCTCCTCACCCCTAAAGATGCGGTCTGACCTTTTTTCAGGATGAAGTAAATCAGATTGTGACAACCAATGTACGACTGAAACAGGTATTTGGCTCTATAAGTGCACCGACATTGTTTGTATTCACCCTGGAATTGAACCAGAGCCCAGGGGGATCCATCCGGGTAACAGGGATGCATGCCAACATGAGGCAAGAAAGTATTCTGCATCATGGGCTTGTGGATCATGTTCGCTGCTGTGTGTGTGTGTGTGTGTGTGTGTGTGTGTGCGCGCGCGCGTGCGTTTTATTTTGTGCTTTGCTAGGCCACCATAAACAAAGCCACAGAAAAATTTATTCTCTTGCAGTTCTTGAGGCCAAAAGTCCAAATTCCAGGTATCGGCAGAACCGGTTCCTTCTGAGGGCTGTGAGGGGGATTCAGCTTCCAGGTCTTTCTTCTTTGCATACAGTTGGCCAATGTCATGTGCCCATGGCATTCTTCTCAAATATGTTTCTGTCTTCAAATGTCCCCTTCTTTAAGGACATGACTCATATTGGGTTAGGACCTACCTCAATGAGCTAATTTTAACCTAATTACCTCCATAAAGACCCTATCTCCAAATAAAGTTTTATTCTGAAGTACTGGAGATTAGGTCTTCAACATATGAGTTTCAGGGGAGACATGTTCAATTCATAACATTGTGTCATCTGAATGGGCTATATTTGGCATGTATCACTTTTATAATGTAGGAAAAATATAATACTTTCAAAAGAGGATGCTGGCTGCTTGAGGGAAATGCTCACAACAGGGTCATCCTCCTTTCCTGGGGTGAGCAGTGTGGCATGGCTGATGTGCCAACACCCAGCGGCATAACTTGGGGTACCTTTGTTTTCTCATCCGTAAAATGAGGTCAATAATCATTCTTCCCTTATAGGATTCTTGTGAAGACTAAATCATGAATATATGTAAAATGCTCAGAACAGTGGGTACTGAGGGCACTTACTGCATGGAGCACTGGGTGTGGGGCATGAGCAATGAATCTTGGAACACTGAAAAAATAAAATAAATGTAAAGTAAAAAAAAATGCTCAGAACAGTGTTTTCATGGAGTCAATACTATAGAGTGCTGTTATTGTTTACTAAAGTGAAAGCTGAATTCTGAATCAGACTTTTCTTACTGGAGCAGTTTTGGTCAGAATCCAAACTATTGTACCATCAGGACTCTTGATAACCTTATTTATTTATTTAAAAGATTTTTCTTTATCTGAGGAGGGGGAGGGGCAGAGCAAGAAGGAAAGAGTCTCAGGCAGACTGTGGACTGACTCAGGGCTAGATCCCATGACCCTAGATCATGACCTGAGCCGAAATCAAGAGCTGGCCGCCGCTTAACCGACTGTGCCACCCAGACATGCCTTGATAACCTTAGATTTTTTAAAAAATGTTTTTAGCTCTTTTTATTTGTAAAATGTCTTCATTTCTAGCAATGGGTGGATTACAATCTGAAATGGAATCCAGACGAATATGGCGGTGTGAAAAAAATCCACATTCCCTCAGAAAAGATCTGGCGCCCAGACCTCGTTCTCTATAACAAGTAAGCGAAACAGACAGGCTGGGGAGGGGGCCATTCTGGGGGCAGGTGGAGCCCAAGTGCCCTATTGGAAGGGCTGCCACTCTTGGTATGCTTCTCACCACTGTTCACATTAAATAACCCTTAAAAACAAAAGCCAAGTTGACATGCTAGGGGTGCCATATGGTGTCTCATGTTATGAATAGAAACAATTATCAGAGACAAATTGAATGAGGGCTGTGGGGTGGGGGACATTTAATCCCTGAGAGCTCCTGAAGGGTGTATGGCAACCATCCAAGGAACCCAAATTCATATAAACGAGTTCCTGGGGGTTAAATGTCCTTCCTCCGATCGCTCTGAACCACCGGCGGTGGTGATCCATCACAGGCCCGTGGCATCCCGAGACATCGGGTGCTGCCCATGGCCGGGGAGGCCTGCGTCGCCCATCCACCGGGCTTCGTGACAGACTGCATGTTGTGAAATTATAATGTGATGCAAGACACTCTGGTTTAATGACAGGTTCATTATCATATGCCCTTCATTTGTCAGGGAATATTCATTTCAAAAAGCGTCCTTCCTGGAGGTTTGCAGGCTGACAGTAAACAGAGAGGGTCTGGGGAAGGGGACTGCGCCTTCTCACACATTGACTGGGGAGGGTGACAAGGGCTTGTGAACGGAAGTGACCCTCCTTACAGCCAACCCTCCCACTTTGATTTTCTACTACAGATTTCTCAACAATACCTGAGTTCAAGCTTGAGCCCAATTAGCCATTTGTTTCTGTAACCTTTTCAGACAAATGTACCAATAGGAGCAGGGTGTCTGGTGTTAGTAAGTTTCTCTTTCGGTAAGAATCTAAGAGAAGCAATTAAAGTCCTCGGGTCCTCCTGACAAGCTTGTTCAGAAACACCCTGGTGGGAAGAGAACCCTGTTTTACTTGCTTATAGAGACAAATCTAGATAGTCCTATGGCCCTCTGCTCTTTGGTGCTCTTTTGTGAAGGTCCAGAACTGCAGTTTTCTGGAGAAAGCCTTATTTCCACTCCAGGGAAAGACTAGTGGGAAGAAAAATCTCTTGATTTATGAAGTGAGTCACCAAAATATGCCCTATATCCCTGAAAGTGCCCAGGGCAGACCCCACCCTCCTGTTCAACACCTATTCTAATGCCCTTGGCTGAGGGCCCAAGACACAGGCTATTTGGGGTCAAATGGACTGCCCACTGAATAAGGCCTGCAAAAATGGCTTGTTATTTTTTATTATTTTCCATCGTGGATTATTTATCATTTTTTAAAAAGACTTTATTCATTTGAGAGAGTGAGAGGGAGAGCACGAGTGGGATGGGGAGGGGCAGAGGGAGAAGAGTGGGGGGGTGGGGTAGAAGGGTGAGACTCAGGGCTCCATCCCAGGGCTCTGGGATCGTGACCTAAGCTGAACACAGCTGCTTAACCAACTGAGCCACCCAGGCGTCCCTCTACCATAGTGGATTTTTAAAATGAGAAATTAGTGCCAACATTTGAAAATTGGACAATATCACATTAGACTCTGGAGTTCTCGTCTCTCTAGAAAAATCCCTTATTCAAAAGCATGGCAACTTTGGATTAAAAAGTTCTGGACTTCCAGCTTCTGAGAAAGAATCACTGGGCCTTCCTTCACAAGAGGACTCCACAGCAAAGAGTGGCACCTTCTTTAGAGGAGAGAAGGCTCTCTCCTCACCCCTCACCCCTTCCTCACCTGCCTGGCCCTGGAGGCCTCTGAGTTTGTGACTCCACCCTACTGAGTTCTAGATAATTCTGAAAGAGTTAAAAAAGAGCCCTTTTTAAAAATTCTGAAAGAGTTAAAAAAGAACCCTTCTTTAACTTGCTTACCACAATAATGAGCCACTGGATGTGTTTTTATTTAAAATTCCCGTTTTTTTTTTTTTTTTTTTTTTTTTCCCCCAGTTAACTTTCAAAGTACATTGGGGAAGGGATAGATGAAGAGCGACATTACAAATACTACTGAGGACTGGAAAGAGAACATCTGGTATATAGTGTCACCTGTTAATTTCTTTAAAGCTGTAGATTCCTAGGTTCTTCTTAGATATTCTGATTTAATGCTTCGATGGTGCTCAGAAATCTACATTTTTAAACAAATACCCCAGCGATTATCAGACAAATTCGGGAAAACATCTATAATTAGCACCTGAATAATTAACAGCTGTCTCCTGCTAACATCCCTGAGCAGAAATGAAGGCTCATCTGTCACTTGAAGTCATGTTCCTCTTTGATCCTGATTGCAGTGCAGATGGCGACTTCGCCATTGTCAAGTTCACCAAAGTGCTCCTGGACTATTCTGGCCACATCACATGGACACCCCCAGCCATCTTCAAAAGCTACTGTGAGATCATTGTCACCCATTTTCCCTTTGATGAACAGAACTGCAGCATGAAGCTGGGCACCTGGACCTACGATGGCTCAGTGGTGGCCATCAACCCGGTAGGTGCCGACCTGGTGGGATGAGGTTGGATGCAGGAGGGGCGTCATCTGGGTGTTCAGCTCTGGCCCTCCAGAGTCCTAGGCTCTCAGCACCAGTTAGACCTTTGGGGATTATCGAATTCAACAGTTCTCAATTGAGAGCACATGAGAACCACTTGGGAGCTTACTTCCTATGCCCTGGCTCCGTCCCAGGAATGCTGGCTTAATTACTCTAGCGTAGGACTACGGCACCAATATGTTGACAGTTTCCCAAGTGACTTGAAGGTGTGGTCAACACAGAGGATCCCAGTGGTTCACCCCCCCCTCTTATTTTATAGGAGAAGACTCTAAGACCCCAAATTGGAAGTGACCTTCCTGGGTCCTGTTCCAGTCCCAACAGCGCTGGATCTGTTGCTTTATTATAGCTGAGTTTGAAACCCATCCCTCCTCCCGGGGGACACAGCTGGGCTTTCAAAGTTTCATTTCATTTTCTCAGGAAAGCAACCAACCAGACCTAAGCAACTTCATGGAAAGTGGAGAATGGGTGATCAAGGAGTCCCGGGGCTGGAAGCACTGGGTGTTCTATGCCTGTTGCCCCTCTACCCCCTACCTGGACATCACCTACCACTTTGTCATGCAGCGCCTGCCCCTCTACTTCATCGTCAATGTCATCATTCCCTGCCTGCTCTTCTCCTTCTTAACTGGCCTGGTGTTCTACCTGCCCACAGACTCAGGTGGGTGCCGTGGCCATGGCTGTTGCTGCTGACATGGACAGACCTCGTGCTGCTATTTGGGGGGAAACCAGAAATAATCATGGGCTAATAAACAAATACAGGCAGACACACCCAAAACACATTTACGGAGTGGCCCTGTTCAGTGGTTCCCTGTGGCTGGAGCTCACAGCTGGAGCAGACCACGGGGCAGGCAGAGTTGAACGTGACCCTGAAGGCACACATACACAGCTCAGTTAGTGAATGTGAATGACCGCCAATACTTGCTTGCTGAATACTTACTGCGTGCCCAGAAATGTGCTGGGTAAGGCTTGGGTCACAGACACTTCTCATGTCACTTCCCCTAGGAAGCCACTGACTATATACTGATCAATCCAAGTCCTGCCTCTTTTGCTCACTGCTTGCCACTGGAAAATAGCGTTGGCCGGTCTGGTCTCCAGGTGACAGTATCTTTATACACAAGACCATACTTGCCAAGTAGCAATTCTTTCTCACATATCAGCCTAGACAACTACTGGGTAATCACACTTGTGATATAATTTCACCAAAAAACAACAATCGCAGAAAAGGGGAAAAGGGTGCATGGGTGCCTGCTTGAAGTCACTGCTCATAAACAACTTAGGGCAGGCAAGTAGGGAAAATGAAAGGTGATATAGACACTCCTCAAACTTATGACAGGTAACAATCATATCAAAACGGTGAAAGCACACACACACACACACACACACACACACACTCACATGTCTAAGTTCAACTTTCCATCAAGGAAAAAAAAAGATTCATATGCACTCACTCATCCAACATATTGGTTGAACATCTGTCATGTGGCAAGGCAACAGCAGAGAATAAGGCAGAATTTGCCCCACAAGGGGCACCTGGCTGGCTCAGTCAGTAAGGCATGCAACGCTTTATCTCCGGGGTTGCCAAATCAAGCCCTACATTGAGTGTTGAGATTACTTGAAGAAAATAAAATGAGGGCGCCTGGGTGGCTCAGTGGGTTAAAGCCTCTGCTTTCAGCTCAGGTCATGATCTCGGTGTCCTCGGATCGAGGCCTACATCGGGCTCTCTGCTCGGCGGGGAGCCTGCTTCCTCCTCTCTCTCTCTCTCTCAGCCTGCCTCTCTGCCTCCTTGTAATCTCTCTGTCAAACAAATAAATAAAATCTTAAAAAAAAAAAAGGACACCAGTCATACCAGGCCCTCCCTAATCAACTCATTTTGACTTAATTAAACTCTCTAAAGTCCTCATTTCCAAATACAGTCACAGAGGTGCAGAGGCTTAGGACTTCCATATGTAAATTTAAGGGTATGATGATTCAGCCCATAAACACATGAGCAGTTGTATTTCTTCTTCATTTTGTCTAGGGGAGAAGATGACTCTAAGCATCTCGGTCCTGCTGTCCTTAACCGTGTTCCTCCTGGTCATTGTGGAGCTGATCCCCTCCACCTCCAGTGCTGTGCCCTTGATTGGGAAATACATGCTGTTCACCATGGTGTTTGTCATCACGTCCATCATCATCACCGTCATCGTCATCAATACACACCACCGCTCCCCCAGCACCCACGTCATGCCCGACTGGGTACGCAAGGTGAGTGAGCGAGGGCCACAGACTCTTGCCTGCAGGACGTCTCTCCTTCCATGGGGCCAGTGGAATTCTGGCTAACTCTTGTGGGTACTTAGGAATTGAAAGTCCTTTCTAGGGATTTTGAGGGAATTTCTGGAATGAACTTTCTTTAGCCTTTTTCTAGGAATATTTACATAATTCATCTAGCCTCCTCAGACACAGAAAAAAAAATAAAACAGAATTAACAAAGCCCACTCCAAATTCAAGCTTAAATAATCTCTTATGATTAGAGAAGGTGGATAAATCACTGTTTTTTCATTCAAATGCTGTGAAATTCTTGAGATTTCTGTTTGTATGTCTTCCAGTCTCTGAACAAACTGCTTATTTTTTTTTTCTGGGAAAAATCATCTGCTGAGAATAGAATAAGAACTAGAGATGGAGGGATGTTTGGCAAGAAATTGTCAAAAAGTGAGTTTTACTGTGGAACTTGGTCTCAAATATTTACATTAATGGCATCTGAAATGTGTTAATATTTCCAGTGTGTCAATTTTTTTAAAGATTTTATTTATTTATTTGACAGAGAGAGAGAGAGATCACAAGTAGGCAGAGAGGCGGGTAGAGAGAGAGGAGGAAGCAGGCTCCCTGCAGAGCAGAGAGCCCGATCTGGGCCTCGATCCCAGGACCCTGAGATCATGACCTGAGCCGAAGGCAGAGGCTTTAACCCACTGAGCCTCCCAGGTGCCCTCCAGTGTGTCAGGTCTAAAATAAAACTTCACAGAGACACTAGCGTCCAGGGTCTTTTCTGCAGCGTGCAAAAGGTTTGTCATGAACTGACAGAGACACTACTGCCTGCAATGTATTCTTCTGGGAAGACAGTCAGTCCCTGTACCTACAAAGACTCGTAAGGCTCCTGGCAGCATCTGTGTTGCATTTCTTCAGGAACAAGAAATGGGAGAAAATGGAGTAGCTGTTTTGGAGACTTATATATTCTTTTGGCCAGAAAGACCTTTTCTTTAACCATATTATCCTGCTAACACATGGCTTTGAAAGAAGCCAGCACCTAGAGGAGGGCTGGAAGCTCAGACATCATTGGCTTCTCACTCAGTCCAACAGCTGCACACACGCTCCCCCCAGTGGCGAACTGCTCACATTACAGACTCATCTCTATTCACCGTAGTAGTAATTTGACAGACCACAAGATATGCCTGAAGAAATCTTTGAGACAATCTAGTACAGGTCTTTTGTTTTAAGGACAAAGAGGTTAACGTCCAGAGAAGCTGAATGACTTGTGCCTAAACTCACATTGCTAATGCAAAGTCAGAGTCTGCTACTTCCTCTGCTCGCAATAATTCTCATGCATAGATTTCTTCTTTATGTTAGGTTTTTATCGACACTATCCCAAATATCATGTTCTTCTCCACAATGAAAAGACCCTCCAGAGAAAAACAAGACAAAAAGATTTTTACAGAAGACATTGATATTTCTGACATTTCTGGGAAGCCAGGGCTTCCTTCCATGGGCTTCCATTCTCCCCTGATCAAACACCCGGAGGTAAAAAGTGCCATTGAAGGTGTCAAATACATCGCAGAGACCATGAAGTCAGACCAGGAGTCCAATAACGTAAGTTACATGCTTGACACCCACACCCCCAAGCTTAAATGACCAAATACTTGAGCACAGATGGGCGGGTTTGTCCTGATGGGGAGGCTGCCATTCCGAGTCAGCTGCTGACCCCTGATGTGCCTTGGTGACCACCCCAACCCAGCTTCGTGAGCCATCCCACTGGGAATAAAGATCACCGTGCCAGCCAAGGGATGTCAAGGGCTCTGAAATCTACACAGACGATGCATAATGTGAACACTGTGAGTCTAATGACCACCTGAAGGAAATGCTAATAGTTTTTCTCTCTCCCAGGCGGCCGAGGAATGGAAGTATGTTGCAATGGTGATGGACCACATTCTCCTCGGAGTCTTCATGCTCGTCTGCATCATTGGAACCCTGGCCGTTTTTGCAGGTCGGCTCATTGAATTAAATCAGCAAGGATGAGCCAAGCTGAGCACCAGGCAGAGCAGAGAAAGGCAGGGAAGACAGAAATATCTACTTTGATACAAGCTCACTTATCAGACATCTAAGTTTCTGTATTTATGATTAATGCTAATGATTTATATTTACATAAGGTGATGGCCTCGAGTATCTTCACAGTGCTTCTCCTTCAATCCTGCTCTATCTGCCTGGAGAGTGAGCCCTTTTTAGTAAATGAAATGGGATCACTAACAAGATGTATTTGTTTCCAAAGGCATCTGGAAGAGTTTTGTTCAGAATGACAGGTTTTCTAGGCTTTGTTTTTTAAACTTTTTAAGCAAAGACTGTATCCTTTGCTTAAAAGTCAGTTTTGTACATACAAGTAAGCTCATCTCCAAGTCCCCAAAAGATAAAGCATGTGATTCAGAGAGAAAAGGTAACTGTAGAAAGGCAAGACCAAATTCTAAAACAGCCACCAAAAAGCAAACTGCATCAAAAACATATGCTGTAAAGGTTTCTAGAGCTGTGAGGTGAGGGAGGGGCTTCCCAGTCTAACATAGCCCCTGAGTACACTGCTCAACACTTAAGAAAGGAACACAGTCAGCCAGTTTCCTGAGCTATCCTGAGCGTGAGGGCAGGCACTGTAGGAATTGTTCCGCGAATATGGTTTTATTCCGACTTTCATAATGTCCCTATTTTACAAATAAGAAAGCTGAACTTGAGAAGATTAAGTTCACTGCTGAAGCTAGCAAGGAGAAGAACTGAAAGTTGAAGCCAGCCTGAATATGGATTCTAAGCAGCTCGGGGCTGGGTCAGTTCCTCTGCCCACTTGCTCTCTGGGCCCCTCCCCATCTGATCTAGGCCATCCTGTAACTCCACTCAGGGTTTTGAGAGCTTCAGTCTTAGTGTCAACCACGTATCTGCCCTTCCAATTAAACCTCCTGCCCTACTCCCCAGTCCTCCTCCAGTCCTGTTTGGGGTTTTAGTTCTATCAGTTAAATCAGAAATGTATGCCCGTATCACCACCACTTCTAAAATCCCAGACAAGTGAAAAGGAGAGAAAATGATTTTTCTTCGTAGTCACTTATCAGCCACAATGTAATACACTCCAGAAGCAGGAAGTGGGCAGCCCTTGCCTCTGGGTGGCCTCTCTAAACCCAGGTGGTTTTGAGCTACTTCTCCATGGAATTCTCGCGCCTACAGCCATGGCTAGACAGTGCCTTCATTTTAGAGTAAACAAGGGAAAACAGTTTGGTGGTTCCTCAAATAACTAAACATAGAATTATCATAGGATCCAGGAATTGTACTCCTAGGTATATTTCCAAAAATGAAAGCAGGGACATGAACAGACACATATATGCTGATGTTCACAGCAGCATTAATCACAGTCCCAAAGGGAGGAAGCTCAAGTGTCCATCGGTGGAAAAGCAGTACATACACATGATGGAATACTATTCAGCCTTTAAGAGGAATGAAATTCTGATGTATGTTACAACAGAATCAACCTTGGAAACATGCTTGATGAAATAAGCCAGACACAAAAGGACAAATCCTGTGATTCCACTTAAATGAGATACCTAGGAGAGGCAAATTCAGAGAGAGAGAGTAGAAGAGAGATTGCCGGGGTTGAGGGGGAGGGGTGAGTTATTGCTCAGCGGAGAGAATTTCAGATTGGGAGGATAGGAAAGTTCTGGAACGGACAGTGGTGATGGTCGTACAACATTGGGAATGTGTTCAATGCCACTGAACTGTACACTTAAAAATGGTCAAGATGGTAAATTTTATGCATATTTTATCACAATTAAAGAATGAAAACAATGCTAAAGCTGTAACTGTCATGTTATATATATTTTTACCACTATTAGATGAACAAAAAAACGATCAGCTGCTTGCCTAATCTGGCCTCATCTCCCAGGATTACTGATTCAGAGAAGGAACTGAAAAGTCACTTCCATTCTCCTCATTTGAAGGATGAAGAAACGGAGGCTGGGAGAAGTGACCTCCCTCAGGTCACAGAGCTATGTGGTGACACACCAGATCTCTTCACTTGGCTCTGGTGCCCTGTCCACCCCATCAAATATCCCCTCCCGCCCCCGCCCCCCGCCAAGCCGGGCCCTGGGGCCCATTCCCTCCTCACCAGCAGCGCAGCCTGAGTGGAGAGCACAGGGCTATGCGCGGAGCTCCAGCAGCCCCCAGACATCTGTCTGAGCCATCTATCTTCACATCAGAGGCTTTCATCTTGGAACCTCTTCCTGTGGTTCGGGCCCAGTCTCCAAATCACTGACGCAATGGGAAGGGAGGCAGAGGGTGCTGGGATCTGTGTTCCCCCCCCCGCCCCTCCCCGGGAGGCGTTTGCAGAGGCCCGTGCCCACTGGGGCCCGCGTAGCCCTGTTGGAGGAGCGTGTCTGCCTAGCAGGAGGACGTGCTGGAAGGAATCAGCGTCCTGCAATGGTGACACAGGCCAGGGCGTGTCGATGGGGCGTATTTAGACTGAAATCAGGAGCCAAAACTAGTCCGAGCTCAGCTCTCTAAACCGTCTCTTTTTCTGGCCCTGGTTGTCAGAACTGGGAGTTTTTGCTGTTGTTGTTTTAATCATAAATAATGTTAACACTTAAACAAATCGGATGGGGTGATCAGGGAGAGATTGTGAGCCCGGGGGGTGGTGGGGAGGGCGGTAGCAGTGCTGGCCCCAGCCCCCCGGGCCACAGCGCTGCTGTAGTCTTCCTGGGGGGCAGGGGGCCAGGCAGAGGGGCTCAGGCAGCGGCCTCGTGGCCCACGGCCCAACGGATTCCACCCCACCCTAAGAACCAGGGCCTGTCTTCAAGCCTGACCTCCCTGCTCCTGGGTCTCAAACCACCACGTTCAAGGACATGTCTCCCACAGCTATCACTTGAGTTCTCGCCCCAGGCGGGTTCTTGAGCCACCACTGCCACCTGAGGTCTCTCCCTCCACACCCTCCTCGATACCCAAATCCCCCCAGCCCCACCCCTCAACACCGTCCCTTGCCAGAGGGAGAGTCTCTGCTGTCTGGGTTTTCCAAGTAAGCCTCCTGGCTGGGGCTCAGGGCCTTCCCCAATACCACCCATGTTCCAATCACTGCTGCCCGAGGTTATGTTCCTACAGCCCAAGTTCTCCAACTCTTCCCCCCGAAATCGCCCAGTGCTGTCACCCACCAATGTCTGTATTTCCCAGTTACCTCAGCCACGGTCTCTTCTGCACCCCTGCCTGGGTCCGACCTCTGCCAATGCCTGAATTTCTTCCCCCACCCACGCCTGGGTCTGTCCTGACTGCAGCCCCAGGTGGGTCTCAGCGCTCCCGCTCACACCTCTTCTCCCCGCTTGCTGCCTGCCCCCCGCAGCTGGGCAGCTCGGTCTTTCCCCCTCACTCATGCCCTCTTCCTCACTGTCACTGTCACCACTGCGGCGGCAGGGATGGGGTGGGGCCGGAGCCTGGTGCTGCCTGGTGGGGGGCGGCCATGCACAAGTGACAGCAGGGTCCAAGCCTGCCCCCAGGAGAATCTCCAGCGAGTCAGCTGTGTGGGCCTCCGTTGCCAAGTGTAGGCTGCCCATGGGCTCCGGTGGGTTGAGGTCAGCTTGGGCCTCGTGGAAGAGCCAAACCATGTCTGCATCTTCGAGGATGACAGCCATGTGGAGTGGGCTGTGGTCCTTGTCATTTTCGGCCCACAACTATAGCTTCTGGTCCCCCTCACTTTACCTTCTCCGAGCTGGTTCTGGGGTCGCTATCGGGTATGTGTTTGGGCCCTGAGCTAGACAGGCGTCAGGGGCCCCTTGGGGAAGCCTGAAGGGATCAGGGCCACGCCTACAGCGGGCCAGGGGCAGCCACCCAGTGTGTGCCGTACAGCTGTGCAGTGTGGACGGCTGTGCAGGCCGGCTGCTGGGGGCGGGGCTGTCTGGCCCAGCTCGTTCTGCAGGCCTGGGTACTCAATGCCAGCCACAAAGCCGAGCAGCAGATCCAGGAAGGGTTTGTGCCAATGAATCACCTCCGAGTGTAAGGCCAGGGACCCATCCTCAGGGCTGCAGTCGAAGATGAGGGGTGCCACAACTGCCCTGGCCTGCCTCTGCCTAGTGCTGGTCCTCCCAGGGTACTGGGTCTGGACCCCATGAGCCCAGGTCACTGTCACGCCATTCATGTGTATCCACAGCCTCCCCAAGCTGGTGGCCTGGTGGTGACCCTGCCAACTGCAGCCCCGAAGTCTTCTTTTGCATTGGTCTCCATGAATAGGGGACCTAGAGAAGGGGGGAGAAACCCCCTCTCAGTGTCCCAAGACTGCATAACCAAGTGTCACAAGCTAGGTGCCTGAAAACAACAGAAATTTCTTCTCCCCCAGCTCTGGAGCCCTGCTGTGGACTGAACTGCATCCCCCCAAAATTTATACACTGAAGCCCTAAACCCCCCCCCCCCAAGTGATGGTATTTAAAGATGGGGCTTTGGGGAATTTAGGCTCAGATGTGGTTGTGAAAGTAGGATCCTCACAATGGGAGTAGAGATTTTGAAGGAGAAACACTTGCTCTCTCCCTGCCGCTCACTTCCCTACGAGGACCCAGAGTGAAGACAGCTGTCCGTGAGTCAGGAAGAGGGCCCTTACCAAAGCCCACACTGGCATCCTGACCTCAGAGCTCCAGCTTCCAGGACTGTGGGAAAATACATTTCTGCCGGTCAGGCCACCCACTCTGCGGTAGCTGGTTATGGCAGCATGAGCTAAGACGAGGCCAGAAGGCCAAGATCTCGGGATTAATAGGCTGATTCCTCCTGGAGGCTCTGAGGGAGAATCAGCCCCAGGCCTCACTTGTAGCTTCTAGTGGCTGCTGGCCATCCCAGGTGTCCCTTGACTTGTGGCAGGACTCCACCTTCTGCCTCCATCCCCACATGCCTTCTTCTCCGTGTCTTCTGTTCTGTCCTTTAGAAAAACACCTGTCATTGGATTTGGAGCCTATCCTAAATCCAGGATGATCTCATCATAAGATCCTTAACCTGCTTACAACTGCAAAGACCCTATTTCCAAATACTGTCACATTCACAGGTACCAGGGGTTAGGATTAAGACACGGCCTTTTGGGGCCACTAGTCCAATTCTGAGCATTAAGCAGGAAGCAGGGTGGGAGACAGTGGCTGTGGGAAGATGGGAAATCCTTCCAGGAAACCCCAGAGGGAGCTGAGCATGGAGAGAGCATGCCAAGCTAGACTTCTGCAACCTCCCAAAATAGACTCAACATTTCACCCCTGCACCCTCAACCCACCACCACTGCCCTCCCCCAACCAGGAGACAATCAAAAAGCAGCTCAGCCAACGCACGGTGCTCTGTGGCCTGCGGGCCCTGCATAGGGCATTTCAAGTGCCCAGGACAGAGCGGAGACCATAACCTTCAGTCTCCTGCACCCCAAGGCTTGAAGCTGGCAGCACCCGGAGGAGCTTTGCAAACAGACAGGAAGCATGGGGAGAAGGCTCCACCAAGACCCTTGGTCGATCAACGAGGCGAGGTCCATCCCCAGTCAGCCTGCAGGGCCTGGAGCACCAGGAGTCCCCCAGCCAGGGCAAGGGCTGTGGTAGGAAAGCCTCCTTCCAAAGCCCATGGCAGTAGAGTCAGCAAGAGGCCCCGGACCTCGTGGCCAGTGGTGAAGAGGAGACACTGCAGGCTTCAGTGACAATCCTTTACATTGGCATGAAGCTGTACAACTCCCTCTTCCACCCCCTTCAGTCCTCACTGCACCCCGTGAAGGGGAGGTTGCACTCAAGTTGTTCCTGCTGGACACATGTGACAGTCGAGGCTCAGAGAGGAGAATACAAAGTAGAGTTGCTACCTGCAGTGTGGTTTCCTGTATGGAGTCTGGAACAGGGAAAGGACCTGGGGGGAATGAGGTGAAATCCGAGTCAAGTCTCTTATTTAGTTAAGAGTATCGTACCAAGCTTGACTGCCTAGTTTAGACAAACGTATCGTGGCTATGTGAACATGGAGAGGTGCTGGGTGAGGGGCATTTGGGAACTCTCAGTTCTATTACTAGGGCCTGAGAGTGTGTGTCCCCGCAAAACTCAAGTTGAAAACTTGTGCCCAATGCGATGGCATAAGGAGGTGGGGCCGCTGGGAGGTGCATGGGTCATGAGGGTAGGGATCTCATGAATGGCATGAATGAGCCTGTTGAAGAGGCCCCAGGGCACTGGCCCACCCCCTCCACGTGAGAACAGAGCAGGAAGTCTGCCGTCTCAAGAGGGTCCTCACCGGAACCCAGTGCTGTCGTGTCAGCACCCTGACAGTAGACTTTCTGCCTCCAGGATGGTGAGAAATGAGTTTCTGTTGTCCAGAAGCCACCCAGCCTCCCAGCCTGTGGTATTTCGTTACAGCAGTTGAAGAGACTAAGATAACTCTACTTGCAACTTCCCGGTAAATCTAATATTTTTCCAAAGTAAAAACTGTATTAAAAAGCAAAGCTGGGAAGGGAGTGGAGTTAAAAACAAACAAACCATAAAACCAGAAATTGTTGTGACTTTCTTCAACTCCAGTTCAGGAACTTTTCCTTCTATAGTGGCTGTTGACAAGGACGTGAACCCCTGTGTGTTGTTATGGAAAATGCAAAACGGGGTGGCTGTTACAGAAAGCCGTTCGGTAGTTCCCTAAAAAACTAAACAGAATTACTCTATGACCCAGCAATTCCACCTGAAGGTATAAACCCAAGGAAATTTCAGGCAGGAACTTGAACAGACCCTTACATCAATGCCCACAGTAACAGTATTAACAACAGCCAAAAAGGAGAGACAACTCATGTATCCATCAACAAGGGAACAGATAATCAAAATGCTGTGTGTGCACATGCACATGCACGCGCACGCACACACATGCACACACACGCATGCGAACACACACGCACACACCTGTGAACATGAACACACGTGCACACACATGTGAACGCATACACACACACATGCGAACACATGCACACGCACACACACAGGAATATTACTCAGCCTTGAGGAGGAATGAAATTCTGACATATGCTACAACACACATGAACCCTGAAAACATGATGCAAAGTAAAATAAGCCAGATGCAAACAAACAAATACTGTGGGATTCCATTTTTCTTCTTAAGATTTTTATTTATGTATCTGAGAGAGAGAGAGAGACAGAGCGCACATGACAGGAGGAGCAGAGGGAGAAGGACGAGCAGACTCCATGCTGAGCGTGGAGCCTGACACAGGGCTTAATCCCACGACTGAGATCACGACCTGAGCTGAAATCGAGTTGGATGCTTAACCAACTGAGCCACCCAGGTGCCCCTGCAAGATTCCATTTAATGAGATTCTTAGAATAGGCAAATCAATAGAGACAGAAAGAAGAATAGTGGTGATACCAGCGGTGGGGAGGGGTGAGTTACTGCTTAATGGTACAGTTTTTGTTTGGGGTAATGAAAAGTTCTGGAAATGGAGAATGGTGATTGGGCAACCCTGTGGAGGTACGTAGTGCTGCTGAAATGTATACTGCAAGATGGTTACGTGGTAAATGTTGTGCATATTTTGCCACAATAAAAGGTGTTTTTTTTTAAACCACAAACTGCCCCTTTCTTAACCTTGAAAATGATCCCCGGTGAGGACAGGCACTGACAGAGAGACTAGCTGCCTCTTGGAGGAAATATTAACATCTCTCTCTACAAATATCCAAGGCTCCTCAAACCAAGACCCAGCACATCTTCTTTGAGGAAGGAAGGACAGGCTGGACTAGGTGAATTGTCCCACTTCAAATATAAAGCACTTTGGGGCAAGGGGCCCATCCAGCACCAATGGGGCCTGCAACCAGGGGAGGGTGGTGAGCGAGTGAAGAAGGGTCTCCCTGCTCCTCCCTGTTCCTGGGGCAACTCCTTACCAAATCTTCCTTTTCCCCTCTATCAGCCAGTGAAGGCCCTCCTAAGGTAGTTTGTAAGATTATAAACCTCTTGAACAATATTTTTCAAACATCAACTTGACAAAGTGCTTTTAAGCCTATATAGTTCCATTCTCCTTTCTAGAGCCTTTTGCCAGATACTACGTTTCACTTTCCAGTACCTTCTTGCATACCTGTCTGCTTTCAACTCCTACACCTTGGAATCTCCCCAAAGGACAAAGATTGTATTTTATCTATGTTTATACTCTCAGGTATTAGATAGGTGCTCAAAAAATTTGTTGAATCAGGAAGAGATAAGAGAATGAATGGTAAAGTAACCCACATTGTCTTTAGACTCCCCCTACTCTCTAATATCCTATCCTACCTTGGTATAATTGGTCCCAACAATGCCTATGGCTTTGCCTGTGTCCCTGTGAATTTCTTATATATGCATGTTTGTGAATAGGCACATCAGACAACCTGAGAAGATGCACGGGTCTAGGCAGCATAGACCCTTGAGCACTGCTTACAGAGCTCTAAAGACATCTACCCCAGGCAACTGATCTGAGTCATTAAAACCTAACCCGTCTGTAAAGGCCCTTCTCAAAAGCGTTAGCCTCCAGCAATTCCCCTCACCCCACAGTGCCCTGCACCTACTACAGCCTCCCTTCCCATAGGTCATGGCCTATGCTCTTTTTTATTTTCCTTATCACATAAACAGGGCCTGATGATCTTCTGTGATGTCTGCTTCACTAATTACTTTATGCATCATCCATCTTCAGTAAGAATTCCCCTTCCTGAAAACGGGGAGTTGAGTTCCTGCCACCCATTCCTCTTGTGGGACCTTGGGCAAGTTACCTCATACTTTTGAGTCTCAGAGAAAAACTGGATAGCAATGTCTTCTCCAGGATGCAAGGAGACGTGGCCCAGGCTCGGCAGCGGCCCCGAGATAACACTCTCCAGGGCAAAGGCTGTGTGTTCTAAACTGTGGATCCCCTCCCCTAGGCCCAGGAGAGGATTGAGAGCAAATATTTATTGAAGTGAATTTTTCTTTATTGCATTTTTAATTGAGATATAATTCATTTACCGTAAAGCTCACTATTGGAAAGTGTACAATTCAGTGGTTTTTAGTATATTCATGAGGCCGTGCCTCCATCAATTCCAGCTACACAATTCCAGAACATTTTCATCAACCCATCTCTGATACATTTCTTTGAAATTTTATTTGGGTTTTTATGAATCCAAGTATATTCTGACTATATCTCACTAATTATAATGATTCTACTTTATAATTACTGAGAGTATTTACTATACACCAGGCATTGTTTTGAGGGCTTGATACATAATAGACCCTGTGTGGTAAGTCTTCCGCACCGGCATCATGCTATGTTACTCAGGAAGAAGCTGAGACATGGAAAGGACAGGGGTGCCGCCCAAGACCACAGAGCTAGAAGCAGCCAGGCCGCAGCTGGAACCCAGGACACCTGAGTCCAAGTTCGTCCCTATTCCCGCTACCTCTGGGCTACAGCATTACGGTTCAACAAACCAACCAAAAACAAGCAACAAACACAACCTGTAAGTATTAAGACTCCATTTCTTTCCCCTTTTTTAATTTATCAGTCACCCTAGGCTGTGATATTTTTCTAAACACAAATGAATTGCCGCCCTGAACTTGAACTACGCTCTGCAGGGGACAAAAAATCAAGAAGGCCTGGTCCTGGGGCCCCTGGGGGCTCAAGTCAGTTGAGTAGCCAACTCTTGATTTCCGCTCAGGTCAGACCCCAGTGGAGTCTGCTCAAGAATCTCTCCCTATGCCCCTCCCTGCCCACTCTCTCAAATAAATCTTTTTTTTTTAAAAGACTTTATTTATTTATTTGACAGAGAGAAACACAGCCAGAGAG
Source organism: Spilogale gracilis (assembly GCA_004023965.1). Classification (NCBI taxonomy): domain Eukaryota; kingdom Metazoa; phylum Chordata; class Mammalia; order Carnivora; family Mephitidae; genus Spilogale; species Spilogale gracilis. The sequence goes on along the minus strand of PITA01005557.1, from coordinate 56,900 downwards.
GGAACACAAGCAGAGGGACTGAGAGAGGGAGAAGCAGGCCTCCCGCCGAGCAGGAAGCCCGATGTGGGACTCGATCCCGGGTCTCCAGGATCATGACCTGAGCCGAAGGCAGTCGCTTAACCGACTGAGCCACTCAGGTGCCCCTCAAATAAATCTTTTAAAGATTTTATTTATTTACTTGAGAGAGTGAGCAAGCACAAATGGGTGAATGAGGAACAGAGGGAGAGGGAGAAGCAGACTCTCCGTTGTACAGAGAGCTAGAGGTGGATCTCCAACCCAGGATCCAGAGATCACGACCTGAGCCAAAATCTTGAGTCCGCAGCTCAATCAACTGAGCCACCCAGACACAACCGCAGGTTCTGATTACTATAAATACCGTGTGTTCTTCTCAAGATATACACCTACATTTTGGCTATTTCATAGTCTAGTCTTTGCAGCTCCTGGCAAAAGAAATCATACATCCCAAGTTTGAAGGCCTGGACACAGCCAATATCTCAGCTAGACTTTGACCCTCATGAAAACTTGAGATTTGGAAATGGCTTTTATCTCAGATGTGTGGCCTCTATATGAGGCCCTGAGGGATTTTTATAAGCAGTTTCTGATTCTGGGAAACCTTGGGTTTATTTAGGACTCTGAAGACCAACACCCACCCCCCAAACCTGGTCGAAAGTAGATACCTTTTTGTTTTATTTTAGATTTTATTTATTAATTTGATCAAATGAGGGGAAAAGAGAGAGAGAGAGAGAGAGAGAGAGAATATATACAAACAGGAAGAACACCAGGCAGAAGGAGAGGGAGAAGCAGGCTCTCCGCTGAGCAAGGAGCCCAATATGGGACTGCATCCCAGGATCCTGGCTCCGTGACCTCAGCCAAAGACAGACAACTCGATTGAGCCACCCAGGCACCCCTAAAGGTATCTGTTTATAATATATTTTAAATGTTGTCTTTTTTCCTACTAGTCATATAATTCAGGAGAAATTCTTTTAGGAAAACAATGCACCACTGATAACAATTCTATTGTACTGTGATGGGTATTTTGGTTGGTGAGCATTTTGAAGGGAAGGAGGTTAAGTGGCACAATATCCTGGTCCGTAATTTGAGAAGACAGGGACAAACCTTTGTTTGTTTTTTTTTTAACCTAGGCAGCAGCTCCCTCTTGTGGTAAAAGGTAAGCATCACAGCCACTGAATTCAAACATGAAGAATCAGTATTTTAAGTCTAAGAAAAGCACAGTGCTTAGTAGCTCATTTTAACCAGAACACCTACTGCCAATGATATTTCATTAATTCTTCAAACATTTACTGAGCACTTACTGGGTACCAGTTACTAGGGACGCTAGAGTGATCACACAGTTGCGGTTCCCAAATTGCTCACAAGGGCTGGTCCACCGAGATGCCGCCCTTTTCATAATGCTTTTTCTGGTCCCTGGTCAACTATGCCCTCTGTCTCCTCTGAACTCCCCGGTGGCACCTTAAGGTTGGGTCCTCTCCTGCCTCTCCCCTCCTCTTCCCGTTATCAGGCAGTTTCTCGTCTCCTCACCCTTTTGGACTAAAACATCTTTGAGGGCAGCAGCCACATCTGACCCTCTCAGTTTTCCCAGAGCCCCTCATTCTGTATTTGTCCAGTTGGTATCCAAATATATATTTGTTCCATTCGCTCTAATTCAACCAAATCAGAAAGCAATAAAGCCCCACAGCTAATTAAAAGCAGGTTCTAACGGAGACTATTTCAGCTGCTGTTTGCATAACTCAAAAATGGAGATATAGCCACCGTCTGGTTGCTGCCAAAATGCATGTTGAATTTTTCTAATCTATTTTCCTGTGGTATAAAGATGCAAAGGCAAAATAAGGCTTATTTTATCCTAGACTCCGTGAGGTCGGCAAGGGTTTACCCCCTACTTTCCCATTCGCCATGACAGGACACTGGATTGCACAGGTGTTTCCTTGTGGCACCCGGTCAGGTCCCCGAATGCCTGCTTTGGCCAAGACACCTGGGGCAGGCAATGTTCTAAACCAGTGGACCCCAGACTTTGGGACTTCACATAAAATACGTGCTTTAGGGGCGCCGGGGTGGTTCAGTGGTTTAAAGCCTCTGCCTTCGGTTCAGGTCATGATCCCGGAGACCCGGGATGGAGGCCCACATCAGGCTCCCTGCTCAGCGGGAAGCCTGCTTCTCCCTCTCTCACTCCCCTGCTTGTGTTCCCTCTCTGGCTAAGTTTCTCTCTGTCAAATAAATAAAACATTTAAACAAAAAAAAAAGGTTTCTTTTCATTTGCTAATTTTCTCACTCAGGGTTGCCTTGTGAGAATGACCAAGAAATTACCTTTTGGGGAGCAGGAGCTAGAATGGAAAACAGCGATGCCGAAACCCCAGCGAGGGAAAAGGTGGGCTGAAGATGGGTGTCAGGTGTGTGCCCTTCTGTCCACGGCCCACTTCCTCTCCCTGTCCAAGTGTGTGGTCTGATTGGCTGGCAGCAGGGGAGTTCCTGGGAGAGCTTTGTGCCGCTGAAGGGATGGATGGGGAAAGAGACAAAGGAATTGACTCCACTTTGGGGACTGGCATTTCTCTCCTCTCCAGACCACGAGGTAAACAGCATAGAGTAAGATCTTGAAGCTGCTGTATGCTTTGCTTTTTCAAAAGCCTTTCAGATAGCTTTTCTCCCTGATCACCACTGCACCACTGAGCCAGCTGATTTCAGGAAGGGGCTGAGGTTACCTTTCTCCCTCCCACTCCAGGACTCAGAGAAGGAAAGGTGCTCGGTGGCTGCTCTCAGAGCCTAAGGGGATGCTTGCACATGCACGTCCTCCCTCCATGGGCAGCAGGAGGAAAGAAACCCCCTGAGAAGTGCTAAAGGACCTTAAATAGTTTGCACCCTCATGGCACTCCTTAAAGCATCCTACACACACCACCCTCTCCTGGAGAGAGAGTCCTTCTGTGAGGGTATCCCAGGGGCTGATGGCCCCAGGCTCTACCGAGACTGCCAGGCCACCACCTCCCCCCCCCACAGCCCTGCCCCTGAAAAAAATAACAGCCTTGGTGCTCACATTAGTCATGGCTCTGCGGTGTCCAGGGGAGCCCCGACACAAAGCGTAGGTGTCCCTCTAACCCAGGACTAAGGTCTTGGAGCAGCTCCCCTTCTATGTGGCCCACAGAAGCCCCTCCCCAGAGTCCACTCCTTCTCCCAGCCTGAGGCTTTGCACACAGGTATGGCCTATCCCCCCATCTCTTCTCACCATCTTTTCTCACACAGCAGGATAGAGAAAGCTCGTAAATCACTGTTGAGCTGGAAAAAAAAAAAAAAAGGTGAAGAAAAAAACCTGCTAGTCTTCTCTGAGCACTCCAGATGAATAACTTGTGCTGAGAACGTCAGGATCTCAGATGGACAGCACCCAACCTTTGTCTCCGTTACCAGTCCCTATCCTCCCATCTTCAATGCACTGAAAATGCAACTCATCACCTCAACCCTTAGCTTTCCCATCTCCTCTTCATCTTCTCCTGCCCCAGGGATGGTTCTGCACTTAATCTCTTAAGCAAATCTCCGGCCCTGAAATCTAATGGGGGTCCTCATTTGTTCCTCAGGAGGAACTCTTAGTCCCCTTTCCCTCCAGGTTCCCCAAGCCCTCTATCCCTTCCACCACTTCTGTCACCTTCATGCCAGTCCTTTTCTCCTTCTCCAAAGACCAGCCTCAAAATGGCACCAGTGACTAGTGGGGAGAAAAGCACAAGTCTAACAATTTGTTTCCAGGAGGTAAGCCCTTCCTGGGGTCAGTTTTAACACTTTATCATTTAACTTCTTGTGACCCAATGCTCTTAACCAAGGGCTAAAGTACAGTATATCCATTTAAATTGGAATTTCAAAGAAACAACAAATAAGCACCTTCCAAGCAGTATTTCAGACAGGCTTTCTTTGCTAAAGCTAGCCACCCTATCTTAAGCAGATGTAACAATCAAAATGATACTCTTACTCACCAAGCACCTCGCACACCCCCTTTAGTTAGGGAGACCGTATGCGCAACTTTGTCCGGGACAGTGCAGGCCCACTGGCAGTCCTGGTGGGATTACTAAGAGCACCCATTTATGCTCTTAAGTGTCTGAGCTCACATACTTTTAATGCCTCTTCCACTTTAATTTCAATTCCCATGACAGCCTTATGTAAGGAGATTTTATTATCTTCATTTTGCAGATGAAACAGTTTTCAGAAGAAATAACTAAGTAGCCTAAAGTCATACAGGATGCAAGGAAGTACAGCACCAGGACTCATGGGCAGGTCGGGCCAATTCAAAGCCCTTCTTGGCATAGGGCTTTGGGACAAACAGAGGCCCCCAACTTCCACAGGGGCTCTCCCCCTCGACTCGCCCTGGTCCCCTCACAACTTAGAATCAAAATTATGCATAAGCTGCTTTTCCAAGCAATGGATTCTGCCCACCCACGACTGAAATTCAGCTGAAAGAGATGAAGGATTTTCACTAACCTCACAGAGAGAACCCAGCTGGGGTCTGGGAAGACTGTTCATACCTTAAAAGGACATGCTTCTCTAAACGGGCGATGGGGATTAAGGAGGCCATGTGTTGTGATGAGCAGTGGGTGTCGTATGCAAGTGAATTACTAAATTGTACACTCGAAACTGTTACACTGTATGTTAACTAAAATGTAACTAGAATTTTCTTAAAAAGCACATGCTTCCGGTAGTGACATCAGAGTTACCAAGAGGAACTGTGAGAGAGGGGATCAGAGGCAACAGTGGGACAGGGAGAACACAGTCATCTCCCCTTCAGCCCTCACAGGGCAGTTTGGCTGCCCAGGTAAGACAGAGGAAGGGGAAAGAGTTCCCCTCTGGTCATCATGCTTATCCCTACAGTACTCTTATGCATTCACACAGCACTACTAGATTATGTACTTATTACGTGACAGGCACTAGATATTCCCTAATCTTGATGGCAAGCTAGACAGAGGTGGCCCTACTGTCCCTGGGCTTAGGGTCTACTGGGGAGTCAGGTGAGTCGCCTGGGAAGGGAGCAGGCCAGTTTACTCACCTGGCCCAGCCTGCTCTGCTCCTTCCTTTGCATATCCCAGCCTCCTCTGTACTGGAGTTCCAGCCTGGGGAGGTCCTGCACTTGCTGGGTGAGCAGCAACAGGCCGAGAGCTCCCACGGGACGTGGACACACTTGGGTCTGAATTGTGGGCTCTAATTAAGTCCACACCCACTGATCAAGCTAAAGTGTGTCTGGAGCACTAGTCTCAGCCTGGCCTTTTGCTGCACATCTCACTTTCTGCTGCAACACCCCCAAGAGCTAGGCACAGTCATTTTACAATTTTAACACACGGGGAAACTGAGCATTGTGACTATTTAAATGGCAGAGGCAGACCGCAGACCTTGCTCCAGATGTGGGAGCTGGGATGTGAATCTGGAGGTCTGGCTCCCGCTGAACCCAGGCCCAGGAGTGAGGCTCTGCGAGGGACCAAGGCAGCACGATCCTGCGGCAGGAACGCAGAGACAGCAGGCACTGATGGGCATTCACCAGGCAGGAGCCATCCTAGGTTCCCAGCATAATCATTTAAGCACCACCATGACCCCAGGAGATAGGGATTCACAGATGACAAACACTTGTCCAAGTGACACAAGGAGCAACTGGCAGATGGGTCACTGCTTCTAGGTCTGCTCTTCCTGACTTTGAACATGCATATGAATCACCTGGGAAGTCTTGTTAAACTGTGGGTTCAGACTCAGTACGGGGCGGGGGGGGGCCATGGGATGCCGATGCTGTTCGTCCACAGGTCATGCTTTAAGTAACAAGGCCCTATGCTATCTCGCCTCTTGGTAATTCAGCTGCTTTATCCTCAACTAAGCATTTCCAAATGACTCCGTGTGTTAGCAGTATCATTTCAGCCAACTTTCACTGAACTTATTCTATACTAGGCCCTGTATTAAGAGCTTTCCTTTAAATGAAGTAGAATACAATCAGTGTCCCCATCTTACACGTGAAGAAACTGAGGCCCAGAAAGTTTAAAGAACTCGTTCATGGTCACAGAACTGGCCCCACTTGTTCTTGCAAGGTCTCTGTAAAGCAGAGAAGCGGAAGCAAGGCTCATCCATGCTGCCTGTGGACAACACCCAGCTGGAGAGTGTTCACGCTGGAAATAAGGCCTAGAATCCATCTGGTTCTCATAACACAAAATCCAGCACCTCTTCCACCTTCATTTCCTTAACCTTGAGCAAACAATTCCAGTAAGAGAAGTCTTCCTTCGGAAAGAACTGAAGGAGTCCTTAACAAACCCAGCGTCATCCCTCTGGGACTTAAACTAGCTTATCTTGCTCAGCTGTCCCCCTTTTCAAAGGCCATTATGCTGGTTAGACTCCCTGGAGGCCTGCAGCATCAGGGGAGGTAACCAGCAGCCTACAGAACTCCTGGGGAGCCCCTGTCTTTGCAGGCCACAGTACATCTTCCTAGTTACTTATCATTAATTCAAGTCAGCAGCCGTGGGTCCGGCAACTCAAGCCCAAGACCTGACGTGAACTTTCAGGGACTCCATGCTTTTCCTGCCCCACCCCTAGGTGCCCTCTCCCTCCTCCTACTCTCCCCTCTCCTCTCCTGTATCCAGTTCCTCCCTTCTTTCTAAAGCACGCCTCCCCGCTTCTTTGCTCAAACTGGCTTTCCAGAAAGGATCCTTTGAATCCTAAACTGATGCCAGATAATGCTCCAACAATTGCATCAGTGGAGTCAGGTGTGGGGTGGGGGAGGGGAGACAGGGGCAGGTTTCAGAGATCCCACAGATTCCTGCCCTTAGGAAGTTTACAGCTCACTGGGGTAACAGATACAAGAGGAATTTGAGAGGGGGATCTTCTCAGCTGTAGGCACATCAAGGGTGCTGTGGGGCCCAGAGGCATGGGAAGAGATACCATCACAGGTGAATTCTGAAGACTGGGTCAAAGGCAGCCAGTGCAAAGGGGATTCCAAGCAGAGGCAACAGTAGGAGCGAAAGCACAGAAGCACAGACAGCTCAGGTTTCTTAAACTTTGGGGCATAAAATAGAAACCAAGAAGTAGCCACAAGCAAGACAGGAGAGCAAACTAAGGTCAATGTCAGGGAAGTCCCTGAAAGCCACACCAAGGAGCTGGGACTTGCTTCTTCAAGGCAGTCGTTCTCCAGTCCCACCCGAGGGTCCAGTTTGGAAGGCTGAGCGCAGACAGACATGGGAGCCCCCACCCTGCAGTCCCCCTGCCACCCTGCACCCCACCTCTGTCGGCTTTACATACTCATTGCTCTGCACAATAATGTGAAGAAAAAATTCTGTACCAAAAGACATGTGCAACTACTTCCCTACCTGATGGAACACTGCTTCAAGGAAAATCAGGATTTCAGGGAGGAGGAAGAGGAGGCATTCGGGGGTTTTATCTAATTGGTGGACGCCCGCGAAACACCCTCTTTTCAGAGGCCAGGAAGTGACTGTTTCATTTTCCAGTTCAATTCTGGGATGAATGAGAAAGCAGGAGCTGCTTCGTTCTTCCTCACAGGACCCCACAGTCCTCAATGGCCCCCACACTCATTCTCTCTAGCCCAGCCTGCAGGGTCTTATCACTCCTGTGACCCTCGATACCAAGCTGGCGATTATAGAACCAGCAGGCCCCACAGTGCTGCTGACCTTGGAATATCTATGCATTCTCAAGCTTTTCTGGGCCTCATGGCCTCCGCCATTGCTTACCTGATTGATAAACAGCACATTTAAGCCAGTCTCATCTTCCACTGCTGCCAGAAGGCTCTTCTAGGCTCCATGGCCACCTCCTCCCTCAATGCCCATCACTTGGTCAGGTCATGATTATTCCAATTCTTTTAAGCTCACCACATAAACCAAGACCCTCAGCCCCTAATCATGGTTGCTGATCAGCCAGACTTCCCCCATGTCATGCTGCCTGGCTGGTGCTGCCTTGGTCCCCAGGAAGGC
>PITA01005557.1:0-48860 GCA_004023965.1 Spilogale gracilis | reverse complement strand
TTATGGACACTATTAAATATATACAAATGCAAATTAAAGCAAATGAGTTAAACAATATATTTAATGTTTTATTAATGCTACATTTTTGCTCTCACTAAAAAATGGAAGTTAAGAGGGCTAGAATTAAATATGCCTTGCTTAAAAAAACTAATAGACTTTAGTTTCGGAAGCAGTTTCAGTTTTACAGAAAAATTGAGCAAAGTACAAAGAACTCCAATGTACCTGGTCAACACTTTCCTCTCCCCAATGGCCCCTATTAATAACATCTCATATCAGTGTGCTGCATCTTCTATAAAATTATGAGTCACTGTTGATACATTAACTAAAGTCCAGAGTTTACATGAGGGTTCTGTGTTGCACATTCTGCGGGCTTTCATAATGTATAATATGTATCCAATTACAGTGTCATACAGAATAATTGCATTGCTTTAGAAATCCCCTGTGCTCCACCTGTTCATTCCTCTCTCCTCCCCTCAACCCCTGGCAGCCATGATCTCTTGTCGGCTTTATTATTTTTTAAAACTTTGGTTAACCCTTTGTGGAAAAAGTGGATTTGAGGGTCCAATTCTAAGTCCATGCCTTGCTTTTGAAGCACCTGACATGCATAGCCAAAGATAAGGCCTCACAAAGGTTAGTGGCTTCAGAGGGGGAAGGGCAGCAATGGGTGCAGTTAGAAAATCACAATTAGGGGGCGCCTAGGTGGCTCAGTTGGTTGGGCAGCTGCCTTTGGCTCAGGTCATGATCCTGGAGACCCAGGATCCAGTCCCACATCCGGCAGAAGCCTGCTTCTCCCTCTCTCACTCCCCCTGCTTGTGTTCCCTCTCTGGCTGTGTTTCTCTCTGTCAAATAAATAAAATCTAAAAAAAAAAAAAGAAAAAGAAAATCACAATTAGTTTTCCAGTCTCATTCACCTGTTATGTAAAGATCTTTATGAAATTTAGCTGGTAAATTTCTCTCCTCCTGCAGTCAGTCATTCACTCATATAAGCTTATCAGAAGCTCATACATTTTATAATTTTAATAAAAGGCCCAGATGCCCCCCCTTTCTTTTATAATACTTGGGAAGATTTTGAGCAGATTCAAAATTCCTCTCCAAGTTTTTAAAGTATACAGATGTAAGAGTTTTTATAGGTAATAAACTTGTTCATGTTCTTTAAAACTAAACCACTGGATGATGGAGACTTTTCTAAATACTTAAATCTAAATGTCAGTTTTAGACAGGTTCAGTTGGTTAAACATCCAACTCTTGATTTCGGGTCAGGTCATGATCTCAGAGTCTTGGGATTGAGCATCATGTCAGGCTCCATGCTCAGTGAGGAGTCTGCTGCAGACTGTCACCCTCTCCCTCTGCCCCTCCTCCTACTTTTTAATAAATAAATAAATAAATAAATAAATAAAAGATTAAAAAACAACAACACTCTTGGTCTATTTTACAAGCACCCCTGTCACCTTTTAAAGAGCTGTTTTCCAGATTGTATTTTAACAGCATCTTCATAAAGTACTTTTTTAAAAAATAAATTACTCAAATAATTTAGCCTTTCTGCCCCCTGCAGTGTCCCCCACTTCAGCAGGCCGAAAGCATGGGACAATGATTCACGGCTGTCCAGACTCCCACAGGGGCTCCTTGTGAATGCAGAGACAGTCCCACTCTGAAGTCTTTGGGTTCACCCCATTTCCTGGTTATGGAATCAAGGTCCCACTTGTCCAGCTGCATTGCCTTGTCTCGCTGAAGTAAAATACCTGGAACTTACTATGGGAGGAGAATGATGTTTGGAAAACCATTTGCCTTTGGAAGCACCTAAGGTCTTCACTGGTAACTGAGCTGGTACCTGAACAATAAATCAAGGGTATGAGCAGAACAAACACCTTCCCTGTCATTAAGATCATTTCCTGAATAAATAAAACCTACAGCCTGTATGAGCTTCCTGAGACACTTGCTCTGGGCCCATCTGCCAGCTATGAATTTAAATCCCTGTACCTTCCTCACTGGCCCAATGGAAAGCTCCTCAGGGGCACCATAAACCAAAAAGTGAATCACATTCCTCTGGAACTGTGCTCCCTGCCACCACCTCTCCCTGACTCCTAGTCTGGAAACTCAGGATTAAGTAACTGCCCCCACCCTTTTTTTTTAAAGATTTTATTTGTGAGAGAGAGAGAGGAGTGGGACAGAGAGAGAGAGAGAGAGCACACACACAGCAAGGGAAGCAACAGGCAGAGGCACAGGGAGAAGCAGACTCCCCGCTGAGCAGGGAGTCTGCTGTGGGACTTGATCATGAAGGTACATGCCTAACTGACTGAGCCACCCAGAAGTCCCAAGTAACTGCCTTTCAGTTTCTCTTTTATGTGAAGAGACTATAGTGTCATGTCCCAAGGAACTATCCCATTGGTGAATCACTGCTCCCGCCCACACTGGATATTTTCCATTCACCACTCCACTCCTGGGGGGCTGAACTTATGGGCAAGATGGTAGGTTTCTTGTCCTATGTCTCCTGACTGGGCTCAGATGATAGGAAGCACCAGAAGGAGAGGAGTTAAGTCAGGGTATCACCCCTTTGGGTCACCGAGACTTGGCACCTTGTTCTTCTGAAGGTCACAACTCCTGCCAGGAGCTCTCTCCTGGAACGGAAGCTTCCCTCTCCTAGTCCTGAATGATATTCCCTCCCCTTCAGGCTTAGGAGTAGTAATGGCTCCCTGCTCCTCCAGCGCTGGAGCCTGGCACCATCCCTGGTGCCTGTTCCTAAACACCTCTGTAAATAACTCCTTTATTAGGCTTTCCTATAGCATCTCATTTGAGAAGACACCTATTTCGCGATGGCAACTGCCAGCTACACCGGCCCAACAGCAGCTTTGGTGTAAATGCCATTCTTTGGTTCTCGATGTGATGCTTAAGTCAAGGAGAAAAATGGATGTGAGTAACGAATACGGCTGCTAACAATACTGATAATCAGCTTTTCTTTCGTGTGAAGAGTCTGACACCATGTGTATTACTTTACACAGGTTAATTCACTTGAACCTCCCACACCTTCATGAGGAGACAGGTAGGTGAAGAAGATCTGAAGATGATCCCAGTGGCCACTGCCTACTGATATTAACACCCTGTTAACATCCTCGCACTAAGCGTGGACTGGATTTAGCGACTTGCTTCTAATGATTAGAATATGGCAGAGTGATGCTATATCACCTCAACATCATAAAGGCCACATATAACAAACCCGAAGCTACCACAATATTCAATGGTGAAAGGTTAAGAGCTTTTCCTGAAGTATCAGGAACAAGATAAGGATGCCCACCCTGGTCACTTTTATTCAACATAGTACTGAAAGTCCTAGCCATAGTAATCAGACGAGAAAAAGAAAAAGGCATCTAAATTGCTAAGGAAGAGGTAAAACTGTCAATATCTCCAAATGATATAATACTATATAGAGAAAATCCTAAAGACTTCACCAAGAAAACCTATCAGAACTAATAAATGAAGTCAGTAAATGTGCAGGATACAAACCAAGAGCATATACAGAAACCAGCTGTATTTCTATACATTAATAATGTACTAGAACAAAGGGAAATTAAGAAAACAATCCTATTTACAATTGCATCAGTAAGAATAAAATACTTAGCAATAAATTAGCCAAGGAAATGAAAGACCTATACTATGAAAAATACAAGAAAAACACTGACAAAAGAAATTGAAGATGACAGGTACCTGAGTGGCTCAGTGGGTTAAAGCCTCTGCCTTCGGCTCAGGTCATGATCTCAGGGTCCTGGGATCAAGGCCCGCATCGGGCTCTCTGCTCAGCAGGGAGCCAGCTTCCTCCTCTCTCTCTGCCTACTTGTGATCTCTCTCTCTCTGTCAAATAAATAAACAAAATCTTAAAAAAAAAAAAGAAATTGAAGATGACACAAATGGAAAGACATACTGTGTTCACGGATTGTTAGAATGTTGTTTAAATGTCCATACTGCCCAAAGCAAGCGATCTACAGATTCAATGCAATCCTTATCAAAATACCAATGGCATTTTTCATAGCACAAATAATACTACAATTTATATGGAGCCACAAATAAGTCCAAATAACCAAGGCAAACTGAGAAAGAAGAACAAGGCTGAGGTATCACAATCCCAGATTTTATATATTTGAGAGAGAGAAGACAAAAGCACAGGGGGGAGAGACAAGCAGACTCTGCACTGAGTCTGGAGTCAGCTTGGTTCCGGGACCCTGAGATCATGACCTGAGCTTAAAATAAGAGCTGGATGCTCAACTGAGTGAGCCACCCAGGCATACCACAATCCCAGATTTTAAACTATATCACTAAGCTACAGTAATCACAACACTATGATACTAATCCAAAAACCGACACGTAGATCAGTACAACAAAACAGAGAGCCCAGAAATAAACCCACACTCACATGGTCAATTATTCTATAACAAAGGAGGCAAGAATATCCAATGCGGAAAAGACAGAATCATCAACAAATGGTTCTGGGAAAACCAAGCCCCTTTCTCATACCATACACAAAAATAAACTCAAAATGGATTAAAGAGCTAAATGCAGGACCTGAAACCATAAAACTCCTAAAAGAAAACACGGCAACGGGGCGCCTGGGTGGCTCAGTTGGCTAAGCAACTGCCTTTGGCTCAGGTCATGGTCCCGGAGACCCTGGATCGAGCCCCACATCGGGCTGCCTGCTCGGTGGGAAGCCTGCTTCTCCCTTTCTCACTCCCCCTGCTTGTGTTCCCTCTCTGGCTCTGTTTCTCTCTGTCAAATAAATAAAATCTTTAAAAAAAAAAAAGAAAAAAAAGAAAACACGGCAGTAAACTCTTAGACATCAGAATTAGCAATAGTTTTTTTGGATCTTTCTCTCCAGGCAAGGGCAACAACAGCAAAAATAACAAATGGAACTACATCAAACTAAAAAGCTTTTGCACAGCAAAGGAAACCTTCAACAAAACAAAAAGGCCACCTACTGAATGGAAGATATTGACAAATGATATATCTAATAAGGGATTAGTATATGAAGAACTTACACAACTCAACACTAAAAAAACCAAACAATTCAATTAAAAAAATAGGCAGAGCACCTGAATAGACATTTTTCCAAAGATGTCCAGATGGCTAAGACATATGAAGAGTTGTTCCACATCACTAATCATCAGGGAAATGCACATCAGAACCCCAATGAAGTAGCACTTCACACCCATGAGAATGGCTACTACTGAAAAGATAAAAAATAGTAAGTGCTAGGGTGCCTGGGTGGCTCAGTTGGTTAAGCGACTGCCTTCGGCTCAGGTCATGATCCCAGAGTCCTGGGATTGAGCCCTACATCGGGCTCCCTGCTTGGCAGGAAGCCTGCTTCTTCCTCTCTCACTCCTCCTGCTTGTGTTCCCTCTCTAGCTATGTTTCTCTCTGTCAAATAAATAAATAAAGTATTTTAAAAAAAGAAAAGAAAGAAATAGTAAGTACTGACAAGTACGTGGAGAAAAGGGAACCCATGTGCGGTATTGGTGAGAATATAAATTGGTACGGCCACTGTGGAAAACAGTATGGAGGTTCCTCAAAATATTAAAAATAGACCTATGGGGGCTCCTGGCTGGCTCAGTCAATACAGCATGTGACTGTTGATCTCAGGGTTGTAAATTCAAGCCTCACGTAGAGATTACTAAACAATAAAATCTCAATAAAAAACCGAGAACTACAGTATGATCCAGCAATTCCACTTCTGGGTATTTATCCAAAGAAAACAAAAACACTAATTCAAAAAGATATATGCATCCCTATGGTCACTGTAGTATTATTTACAATAGCTAAGATATGGAATCAACCTAAATGTCCATCAAGAGATGAACAAAGAAGATATGGTACACACACACACACACACACACACACACACACACACACGAATATTATTCAGTCATAAAAAATGGATCTTGCTGTTTGTGACAACATGGATGGATGTAGAAATAATTATGCCAAGTAAAGTAAGTCAAACAGAGAAAGACAAATACTGCCTAATTTCACTTACATGTGGATTCTAAAAAAACAAAACAGACGACAAAACAGAAGCAGCTTCATATATACAAAAAATAAATTGGTGGTTCCCAAAGGGTAGAGAGGTAGGGAGACAGGCAAAATAGGTGAAGGGAGTTAAGAAGTTCACACTTCCAGTTTTAAAACAAATGAGTCAAAGGGATGTAAGTACAATACAGGGAATGTAGCTGATAATACTGTAATAACTATATGGTGACAGATAACTATACTTATCATAATCATTTTGTAATGTGTATGTCAAATCACTATGTTGTATACCTTAAGCTAATATAATATTCTATGTCAACTATATTTCAATTAAAAATAGAATAAAGGGGCGCTTGGGTGACTTGGGCAGTTAAGAGTCTACCTTCACCTCAGGTCATGATTTCAGGGTTTGGGGATTAAGCCCTTGTGTGGGGCTCAGTGCTCAGCACAGAGTCTGTTTTGTCCCTCTCCCTCCCCCTCCAAACCTCTCCCCACTTGCACTCTCTCTCTCTCAAATAATAAATATTTAAAAATAAAATTAATAAACAAAATAAGATAAAATAATTAGTAAATTTGCTGTCCCAGACTAAGATTTAAATTTCATCATTCTCAACCCTTTTTAAAGTTTTTTTGGAATACGGTATGGTAAAAATAAGCAAAATATTTAGCTTTTAAGAGCTGAGTCCTTTCAGGTCTGGAAACTAGTAAATCCATTAGATATGTACTGACCACCCACTGGGTGCAAAGCAGTGGGCAAGACTTTTTCCTCCCCATGCACACTCTAATTCTCTGTACCATCCTCAGCCTTATCATGGAGCTTTTGTTCCACGTAGCATTCTGTTTCCTCTCTGCATTAATTCAGAAGAGAGAACCCAAAACATTCAAGGTAATATAGAGCCTTTAACCAGATCTCCCTGAACCTCAATAATGCTCTACCAAAGTAAATATAGTATTTTTTTTCTTTTGATATTGGGCACCAAGGATACTAGTCCATTCAAGCCATTCACACCCCAGAAACTCAGAGGTGGAATAACCCCAGAAGTCAAGAGATAATATGCATAATGCTGGAGCAAGTGTGTCAATGTCAAAATAATCTAGGTTCACAAGCTGAGTGATCTTAGGCAGGTCTCCTAAGCTCTCCCAAGTCACAGTTCCCTCATCTGTAAGGTGGGGACACATAGCTTTTTCACAAAGTGGCTGTGAGAATTAAATGAGATTCTATATGTATGAGGACCTAATCTTGTCATGGCATTCATTTATTAAGTGGCAAAGACTACTAAGAACGTGCCAGGTACTGGCAACACTGTGATGAACCAGGGAGACAGCTCCCTCCACAGATTGGGGCTACTGTCTACGAGGGAAGACAACCATTAAACAAGAACTTACAATAAGCATATAATTGCTGCAAGAGGAGAAATTCTAAGTCACCACAGCCTAGTTTAGAGTTCCCAAAACAGTAGCTTATGAAATGGTAAGCAAATATATGTATTTAATAATATTCTCTTCTGGTAAACTTGTTTTTATTTTGTCAGTCTCAATGTTCTTCTCTCTCTCCCTTCTTATTTCCCAGAATCATGACAACATTTCTAGCCTACCTTCATCTTCAGACAATATTCAATGAACCATTTTTTCTTATTAACACGTTTATATCAAGTGTACATGACTGCAAAGGTTTAGCGTAGTACTCAGCCTGCTACTAACTTCAGTATCTTCATTTGAAGCTATAATTTGGCATTATCAAGGGAAGAGTGTATCTGTGATAGAATTTTAGGTTTTCATTTTTTTAATCAAAAAAATTTTAAAAACGTTTTCAGCTTCAAATTATTTCAAATTTATAATTAACTTGCAAAAACAGTAAAAACTATTTCCAGATACTCTTTACTAATCTTTCCCAAATGTTACCACTTTACATAACTATAGCCCACTTGGTGAAACTAGGCAACTACCATTAATAAAATATAATCCAGGTTTTGACTTCATTGAGAGAAGGGTTGGGGTCTGAGGATAGAGCACCAGAGACATTCTGTATGACTGATCACTGGCCTCGTGGGTAATTTAAAACAGTTGACAATTCAGCTTTCCGTTTATTTTGGGCTTCCCATGATGAAATGATGGGAGGGGGCATTATAAATTACCTTCCTAATTTCCTTTTGTTATGCTGATGCTAACAGTTATGTGGATTTTTGAAAGACATAAACTCAAGAGAGTTCTTTTCCCAGCAAATATTTAATTGATTCCCTAGAAGGTCTGAGGAACTCTGCTGCACTTTGGGGACTCAAAGATTGGATTCCTGTTCTGCTTGTGTGCCACTACTTCCCACATCTTTAGAGGGATTATCACATTAATCTTTACAACAATCCTAGAAGGTAAGAGGCTCTTATGGTTGTTTGAAGCAAAAAATAAGGCTCAGAGACCTAGCAAGGAGACCAGCGCCTCCTCAGCTTAACTTGCACGGGGCACTGTGTTAAGTGCTACTGAAACGTTTTCAAGTCTGCAATAATATGTTGCTATATGAAATCACTTGTCCTGGTTTTATAGAAAACATAACATGGGTATATTACCATAGAAATGGCTTCAAAAAGGAAGAGTTTATAGGACACGTAACCTTTTTCCAGAAGGGCTACTGTCCCTGTTGCCAGTAGGTCAGGATACAAATGTGCACATGGGAATGGTACAGGAAGAGACAGCTTCAAGTCATGGGGGAACAATCTCCTCAGCCTGGAACGTCAATACTCTAATGCACGTATTCCCACCCTTTCTGCTTTTATTCAATGGGACAGACAGCTTTGGAATTTTAGCAGCTGATTAAGTGGTTATTGCATTTATCATACCTTGTTGCTGTTTTCAAACGCACACGTTCTAATATCTGTGTCCTCTAGGTGAGTGTTAACTTTTCTTTGGGTGCTGGGGCTTTCAGAGCTGCCAGGACCTGGTAATAAGAGTTAACTATGGCAATGGAGTAGAACCTTCCCTTTCTCCAAATATTTGCTGGGATCGTGCGGTATCTGAGGACGTCGGTGGCTTACAGATCCATCCCCACTAGAGGCAAAACTACTCGAAGAACTCCGCCCGTTTCGTGGGGAAGAATGGCATTTCCCTATGGGAAGGGTGGCACTGTGGTCCCCGCCGAGTGGACCGGGAGACAGACGCACATGCACGTGGGCTTCTGTGGGTTCCACTTCATTTTGAAGTTCATTTTAAAAATGAGTTTGAGGGGCGCCTGGGTGGCTCAGTTGGTTAAGCAACTGCTTTCGGCTCAGGTCATGATCCTGGAGACCTGGGATCGAGTCCCACATCAGGCTCCCTGCTCGGCGGGAAGCCTGCTTCTCCCTCTCTCAGTCCCTCTGCTTGTGTTCCCTCTCTAGCTGTGTTTCACTCTGTCAAATAAATAAATAAATAAAATCTTTAAAAAAAAATAAAAATGAGTTTGAATTTAAGGTGGCTCAAAGCTGGACCCCCTCTTTTGAGAACAGAGGAAAAAAGGCTTTCCCTCGGGTGGGGCAGGAGGCGCCCGAGCGGCGGGAAGCGGCAGAGGATGCAGTGTTGGGGGAAAGGGCCCTCGGGGGTACACACCGTCCAGATCCCGCTCCGAGCCCCCATGGTCGCGTGCCTTCACCGCGCAGGGGAGGGGACGGAGGAGGCCACGAGCTGCCGCCTCCTAGCTCTCCACGCTCGCCACACTCCTCCAGGGGCCCCGAGGCAGCGGGGCGCAGAGTCTCGCCGGCAGGCAGGCGGGGCGGGCGCGGCGCCGGGAGGAGAGGGCGAAGGGCCGGCGGCGGCCTCGCGGCGCGTCCACATGTGGCGGGGCCGCAGGGCGGGGAGGGGGGGGAGCCGAGGGGGAGGGTTTAACATCTCCGCGAAGTTCCCGGATGGTCGCAGCCTCCCGGCGCTGAGCGCTTTTCCTGCCCGGCCGGCTCAGCCCTGCAGACCTGGGAGAAGTTTCCCAGAAAAAAATGCCCGGCGCGCCGCGGGGCCCTGGAGCCGCCCGGAGCTGCTGCGCGGTAAGGGACGTGCCGCCGCCGCCACCTCTTGCGCGACCGGGGCGTGGGGCTCAGGGCGGCGCCCGGGGAGACCCCCGCGGCCGCCGGGGACGCCTGGGAGGGGCAGGGCTGGACCGCGGGGTGGGGAGCGCCGCGCGGCAGCGGGCGGGGGCGCCCGGGGACGTCGGGGCTGCGCCGGCGGCGGGCGGTGGGCGCGGGCGCGCGGCCTCGGGAGGGGCGGGGTGGAGGAGAAGGGGACGCGGGCCGCTGGGCTCCGGACGCCGGCGCCTCCAACCTGGGCGCCGCGGACCCCGGGGCCACCGGCGGGACCCGCTGCCGCAGTAGTCCCCCGAGGCAGGGGCTAAGCGGGTATGCGCTGGAGCCGCATCTACACCGCCCAGCTCGGGGGACTTTGGGGCATCCGGCGGCTAGTTCATGCCCAGGAACCGCCTCGCCTTCTTCGCTGTAGGAATGGAACCCATCCCACAACTCCGCTTCCCGGACTAGGCTCCCGCCTGCAGACTGCTGCTCGCTCGGTGTGGACGCGCGCGTTAGATGTGGTCATCGACCTTAGAGGCATTTCCAGTCCCTGTCAGCGCTTTTCCCCTTTCCCGAACTTTCCGGGCTACCCTTTTCTACGAGTACATTTTTCTTTCCAAAAAAAGAACTGTTGAAGAAAGTTGCAAGTGTAAAAAAAAACCAGCCGACCCAGGCGAGGCGACCCAAATCTTCAACGGGTAGACTTTCAACTCTCGGAGAGTAACAAAGGGTGTATGTGCGTTGCAACCCAGAGGAATATTCCTTCCTGGGCCACAGGCTCCTGGCCTTATCTCAGTCCTCCGGGAAGCCTCTCAAGTTGTTAGAAGGGACTGTGTGGACTTAGCCCCTTGTTCTGAAAATTATGTGTCACCACTGTCCCTGGATAGTCACTGGACCCACCCCCAATCCCTGGCCCTGTATAGCCCCAGACTCCAGGCGATGCAGCCGCAGAGCCTCTGGACGCAGTCCCACCCTTGGGTGGGTTTTCTTTTGCCAGTTTCCCAAAGCAATTTCAAAACAGTACTGTAGCTTCACTTTGAGTCATTGGCATATTTTTCCTCCTCAAAAGTGTCTTTTCTTATAACGGATAAAATAACTACAGGGACTTTTTCGCTTTTTGTTTTAGTTTGGATAAATCACCTTTTGACTTTCTGAAATGAGAGAATCCCATATGCCATCAGCATGTTGTGTCCTGACCTCTCCTTACAGGGCTTACAACACTGCTTTCCACTCCTGCTCTGTATCTTTACCTGCCTGTCATCCCTGTAAGGTTGAGTTTCTCAGGAAGCAACACCGCCAGCCTCACCTGTAGGAGTCCATTACCTGTTATGAGTGTCCAGACTAGACCCTGCAGATGTTATTAAGTATTTTAGTCCCATCATCTTCTTGGGATCTACTCAACCTTACCATCACTTTGGCTCCTTGGGAAGCACATGAAGTCTTCTGGGTTTGTGGGGCACTGGGTTGCTCATTCATTTTGGTGTCCAACTCTTGATACTGGCTCCGGTCCTGATCTCACCATCCTGAGGTCCTAATTTCAAGCCCTCTGTGGGGCTCCACACTGTGCATAAGGACTACTTAAAACAACAGTTTTTGGTTTGTGTGATGTAGAGCAAAGGGATTTGTAAACCAAGTAAGATCAAATTCTGGGACATTTACAATGAGATTACTTCCAACTAGAGAGATTCATGCCTTCCTCCATTTGTTTGTTCATTTCAATTAAGACAGTTAAGTCTCTAGTGGGCATTCAGACACTTTCTTGTGCCTCAGGCATGTCATAGAACTTGAGACTCATTTAGCTCATCCAAGAAATGGGGTTGACAACATCTGCTTTTTGTCCATTACATGGTATGAAGATCAGGTCGGGTAATGGAGTTCAAAACAGCAAAAAGCAGGGCGCCTGGGTGGCTCAGTGAGTTAAAGCCTCTGCCTTTGGCTCAGGTCCTGATCTCAGGGTCCTGGGATCAAGGCCCGCATCAGGCTCTTTGCTTGGCGGGGATCCTGTTTCCTCCTCTCTCTCTCTGCCTGCCTCTCTGCCTACTTGTGATCTCCCTCTGTGAAATAAATAAATAAAAATCTTAAAAAAAAAAAAAAACAGCAAAAAGCAGAGCACAAGGCAGAAGAGGGCCACCCAGATGTCATGCAATGTGTACTCCCCAGATAAAAGAGCAATAGAGAGCTGAAGGGGTGAGGGGGAGGAGATTAGTTAGAGAGGTTAGTCTGTTCTTATCTTTCAGATTGACCGTCTCAGGTGCTCTGGCCTGGGCTGAGCTTCCTTTTGTAGGAAGAGTTCATTCCTGAGTCTGGGTCACTGTCTGATATTTTACGATGTTCCTAACTATGGTTGTAATGTTAGGAAATCGGTACTTTCTGCAGTGTACACCAGGAGAACAAAACTAAAGAGAAGCATCTTTTATTTATTGCTATAACACGTTTGTTTTTAAGTATCTCACATTCAGGATTCTATCTCCCAGAGCCCTGGTCTTCCTGAAACCTGCCCTGAACAAGGTCCACCAAATTCCATGATGATTTCCGTACAGAGGTCTCTCTGTCACTGTGGCCCAGTAGTCCGCAATTAGGCCAAGTGTTGGAAGGTTGGTAGGCATGGCCTTGAGAATACCCAGGACAGACATCTGTGAAGCAGGTCTCAGTTGGACACCAGCCAGATACTCATTCGGTGTAGAGGGTCCCTGCTAGAGGTCGCTACTATGCCCTGTGCTATGGCCCAGTGAGAGGCATTGCTCTGAAAGAGATGGGAGTTTGCCCCTGGACGCTCACCTTCCGGTAGAGGTGAGATGGGTTTCAAACAGTGAAATGCAAGGCAGAGTGTGGTAAAGAAGGTAAAAAAGAGGGGCTCCTGGGTGGCTCAGTTGGTTAAGCGACTGCCTTCGGCTCAGATCAAGCAGCTCAGGTCATGATCCCAGAGACCCGGGATCAAGCCCCACATCGGGCTCCCTGCTCGGCGGGAAACCTGCTTCTCCCTCTCTCTCTCCCCCTGCTTGTGTTCCCTCTCTGGCTGTGTTTCTTTCTGTCAAATAAATAAATAAAATCTTAAAAAAAAAAACGGTAAAAAAGATACGGATCAAATGCAAGGAATTTAGAGGAGAGTCAGATTACTTCCAGCTGGAGGGAGTCAGTCCTTCCTTCACTCATTTGTCCATTTAACAAATATTTATGGGGTGTGTACCAAGGGCCAGGCATAGGAGGAGAAATAGGCCCGTTCCCACTGCATTCTACCTTCACTGGCCCAGGGAGGAACAGTTCTGGTTCCGGCTCCCTGCCGCAAATGAATACTTCCTTCCTCAGCCTCATGGTATCACCCAGTCCAATACTTGTCAGTTGTTCCTCACCCTTTAGGGATCACTGTCAGGTCAGAAGAATTCTGGATCAGGAATACTTCAGAAATGTTAAAAACTCTGATCACACCAAAGCCCCCAGAATACCTTCAGTTAGTTGGGTGATACTGATTCTGTTCACTTTGACTACTATTGAGGTGTGCTGGTCCTTAGCCACGGGTGTGCCTAGAAGCTTGTAGAGGCTTGATTCTGTACATCTGTGTGAGGTACAGAGATTTATTATTTGAGAACACCCCCCTACCCCCCAGGTAATAACTGATGTGCTACCAAATGCCGAGCCCCTAAAGGTAAAAGCATGGGTTAAGAAGTTGGGCAGATCTTTAAGCTCTGTTTCTTGGCCTTTAAAATGAGAGTAACGACCTCTTCTACAGGGTTGTTGTGAGAGTCCCATGGAATCATGGGTGTGGATTGCTACACAGCTTATCCGGGACAGTGCTGCCGCTTGGTACTTGCCCGCCATTACTACTACTCCTGTCAATGTTAGTCTATCAACCAAAAGTTGTTGCTTTTCGTCTTTTCAAATGGAAATTCAAGAAGAGCCTAAATTTAGGAACACCCTTAATATAGATAATCATATGATAATCCCTTAGTGGTCTGGAGGTGAGTGTTTCACCCCCATCATGGAGCAAGCGAGCAAGCAAGGAAGCGTATTCTCTTAACAGCTGGAGAAGAAGGAATCCCACGGAGAAGAATCTCAGTGTTTGGGATCGGCTAGCCTGTGATCTGCCTACAGAATTGGGCCTACTCTGCTGAGGTTATTAGGGCAGATAAAGGGCAGAAAAGCAAAGACAAGACATGCTATACCTTCTGCCATGGCCCCTCGGCACCAGTAAGTGGCATGTTGTGACAGTCGTAGGGGCCATCACCAGTGTGGGGGTGGCCAGTGGATTAGACTGCCTGCCTAGGCTGGGCTGCTTTGGTCACAGGTATACACCGAAGCCCATTGGGTGGGGGTGCCCCTACTTCTGTGTTTTCCTTTGGCCCAGGATTAGGAAACTGGGAAGCCTACTCAGTGTTACAGTGTTCAGATCTCTCATATACTTGCTGAGAAGTCAAAAATAGGCTTTACTAATATTTACTAATATTCAGTAAAAGAGGAACTTAGCTAAAATAGAAGACACAATTACTTGCAATTTTAATTAGCTTAGATGCTTCAGTAAACATAGTTCATATTGTAAAAACATGTTGCTGTGGTGTTACAGAACATTTTAGCATTACTTACTATAGATACATTTTTTTCTCTTCTAGTAAGGCATCTTTCCAGTATAACACAATTTCTTTTTAATTTTCTTTTACCTCTTGGTTATATCAAGGGAATCAAATTCTTCAAAGCTTTCTATGATCTGGCCCACGCTTTAAAAAAATCCTTACTTCCTCTCTTCCTGTCTTCTTTCCACTCCCTCCCTTTTCCACTTGCTTTCTTTAATGTTACCAATTACTCTGTGTCATTTAATTGAATCATTTAGTAGCTACAGAACCCTATGAGGTAGGTTCTGCTTAGATATGTGGAACCGGAGTTTGAGACAAGTTAGGTAACTTGCCTAAGGTCACACAGCTAGTGATAGAGTGAATATTCAGACCTGCACCAATAGGAATCCAAAATGCACTTTGACCCTGCTTAATTTCAGCTTCACTAATTAGATAGTACTTTGCGTGTGGGTCCCCAGCTTAACTATTCTTTTTCATTCCCAGCTGTATGCTTTTGCAATGCCATTTCTTCTCCACACTGCCCTTTCTCTTCACCTAATGTTACAATAGATTCATCAACTTGGCCACAAATACTTGTTAAGAAAAATAATAGACTTTACTAATAGTCAATAAAAGGAGACTATCCTAAAATATTGAAAAGACCAATCACCTACAAATTTCCCTAGTCTAGTAGCTTCACACTGTGAAAATATGCTTCCTGACAAGAGCCATGAGCTGATTCCTGCCTCTTCTAGTAAATTCCTGTTGCTGTTTGTTTGGGCTTCACCCATGGCTTGGAATCCACTTTATCCTGTATTGCAGTCACACGTGTGTCTCTCTTTCCCCACTAGATTGTAAACTCTTTCAGGGCAATAACTCTTAAAAAATCATTATATATTCTCTCAAATAGTAGGTTTTTGTATAGTAGGTTTCAAATGATGTTTGTTGAATGGTGGTTTATTTCTGCCACTCTGATTGTAAGATTTGAGATGAGTAAATTTTTCAAAAGGCAAAGTAGATCTTAATGTTTTACTGAAGGTTATCTGGTTTCTGAAGATGCTAAAACAAATTTCATCTTAAGAGTAGTCCTTCACCATGATTGGCATGTATCCTATGATATTTTTTATTCATAAATGTAATTACCTTTAAATGCTGCATATTTTTTATGTCTTTTAAATTGAACAGTAATAATCCAATAACAAAGAAATGGAATTTTGAATTCTGATGGGGAAAGTGGGCATTACCATATAACCTAGGAAGTGACCTTTGCTGGTCTGATACCTAATATCTCTGTCACTTCCACATCAATAAGGGTTGGGATTCTTCCACCCATGCGTTTTCTATCTTTGCCTTTATATTAAGAAGTGATACACAACCTGATAAAGAAGTTTAAGGAAAATTGCAGGATCCAACCTCCCTGTAAACTACCATAAATTTATTTGTGTTTGGGGAATAAATAATTCTCTCAGATAAGAGGTGTCTGCAAGAGAAAGGAAATGGTGAATAAAATGGAAAATTCAGAGCCTCCTAGTTTCCTGGGCCAGTGGAATCCATTGCAACTTAAAAGTTTATTTTTATTTATTTTCTGTTTTCTTACATAGGCAATACATACTCCACTTAATATGTATCTATATGGGTTTACATTATTTAAATATATATTTTTCTTTCATAAGCAATACTTGATTACTGTAAGTATGTGTCATATGTATACCTTACCTCATTATAACAGCTAAACACAGTTGGTTACGTTTCTCCTATTCGTCTTCTGCCTCCCACCATCTACTTACATATTTCAGACCATGTTACATGGATATTGTTTGTATTTTCCTTGTTTTAACTTTTTTTTAAAAAATTTTATTTAGGGGCGCCTGGGTGGCTCAGTTGTTTAAGCGACTGCCTTCCGCTCAGGTCATGATCCCGGAGACCCGGGATGGAGTCCCGCATCGGGCTCCCTGCTTCGGCGGGAAGCCTGCTTCTCCTTCTCTCACTCCCCCTGCTTGTGTTCCCTCTCTAGCTCTGTTTATCTCTGTCAAATAAATAAATAAAATCTTTTTAAAATTATTTATTTATTTATTTGACAGAGAGAGATCACAAGTAGGCAGAGAGGCAGGCAGAGAGAGTGGAGGAAATGGGCTCCCTGCTGAGCAGAGAGCCCGACTTGGGGCTTCGATCTGAGGACCTTGGGATCACGACCTGAGCTAAAGGCAGAGGCTTTCACCCATTGAGCCACCCAGGTGCCCTCCTTATTTTAACTTTTTGGTATTTCTTGGACATACTACTACTATATTCTTTTAAAACATATTTTATTTTTACATAATCTCTACACTCAACATGGGGCTTGAACTCACAACCCTGAAATCAAGAATTGCAACTCTTCAGACTGAGCCAGCCAGACACCCCACTACTACTATATTAACAACTGCATAGCATTCTGCTGTAGCAAGATTATTAACAGGATTGGCACATTATTGGTTATCCACAGTCACCCATTGACAGTTCAGTGACCCTCAGCTCACCTGTTAGCTCTTGCTAATGAAGCCCAAACAATTAATCCATTGAGTCAAACAACCAGTCATTCACTGGCAGGATAAATACAGTCATTTAGTTGGCATACACAGACCAAATGGGCAGTTGGTTGAATTTCTTGATTTTTCAACCACTCTATCTTCCTAGCCCATTTCTGAAAACTTCCATGCATTTTTCTGTAGACAGATGCAGGAGATTATGTCTGGTTACTTAAGAATTTAGGCCTGAGAAAGACCAAGAGAGAAATCTGGCCCCATCTTAAAGTGATGCAATATTGAAATGTTGAGCATGTTACCAAGTAGTATTTCAGGAAACCATCTCATCCCCCAGCAGAATAGGTTTTGAAAGTAGAGAACCTTCAGACCTTGGAGAAGATCTTAAGAAAACATGTACCCTAGCTATTTTTTCTCTGAAAATGTAAACAGTGACGTCAGTGTCTTAACCACAGTAGTCTTGTGTTACGGGGATGGATATTTAGATAATGGAGACAGTCAGATTGGCCTGAGACGGAAGAGGGTAAAATGGGCCCCTGTCATAAGCAGCACATATACATGCTGAGGGAGGGATTTTCAAGGGCCCTGGTGATACATTTGAATGAGAAAGGGGTGAGGAGGGAGAATGAGAGAGGACTAAGCCCTTTGCTTCCCAGATCCCAGAAGGCAGGCTAGAGGGACACTAAGACAAGATTTCAGATGGTACTGACATTTCTTTTTGGAGAGCCTTGATAAAGGCAAAGTAGTTGAAGGCCTTTTAAAACCTTTTTGAAAAGTAGTATAGCAAGTTACTTTAAACAGTGCCTATTCTTATGTACTAGAGCCAGAAATTACCATGCATGGGTTAAGAAATAACCCAAAACTTTGGTTTAAAAATCAAGTTTTGTGTAAAACTTCACACTGTTCTTTTCCCTTGAGTCTTAGCACTGTTAAAACAAAACAAAACAAAACAAAAAAAACAAAAAACCTTCACATTTTATTTGAGATAAATTCAGAAGTTAGATTATTGTTAAAATTAAGGCAAACCTTGTGTGGACATTTTGCAAGATGTTGGAGCTAGAACCTCATTAATTAAACATCTCTCCTCCTAATTTTCTATTTTTTGATGAGGAACTGAGAAAAGTAAAGGGAAAAAATTCTCAGTCGGTTAAAGGACCATGTGATGGTTATTATGATATTTTAACCGTAAAATTCCTTTCTGTGTGGAAGTTCTGCATATATCATCTCTACTTTGCTGTAGTGAAACAATGTCTTGTAGAGTTAAGAAGAACCACCAGACCAAATGTCCAGTCTTTGCAATTCAGTCTCTGCTTCTTTGTTTTTGTTGAAAATGTGACTATCACTTTTTAAAGATTTTATTTATTTATTTGACACAGAGAAATAGAGACAGACAGTGAGAGAGGGAACACAAGCAGGGGGAGCAAGAGAGGGAGAAGCAGACTCCCAGCTGAGTAGAGAGCCTGATGTAGGGCCCAACCCCAGGACCCTGAGATCATGACCTGAGTCAAAGGCAAACACTTAACTGACTAAGCCACTCAGGTGCCCCGACTCTGTCACTTTTTAAAAATTAAATTGTAGTTTTCACTTTGTTTAGTTTATAGAAATATTATGTGAAAAAAAGTAGTATTATATGGTTGCTATAAAGAAAACAAAAAAGGTAGAAGTATATAAAGAAACAGTTAAGTTTTCTCTTATTGCTCCCAAATTCCAGCTCCTCAAGGTAATCAATATTCTCAGTTCAGGATTGGCCCTTCCTCAACTTTCTCTTGGCTTTTGTAACTATATACAAATACAAATGCACATATGGTTTTTTCTATTAAAAAGGGAAACATACAAATTAGGCCATGAGATTTTTTTTGAGATGCAGTTGACATATAACATTGTGTACATGTAAAATGTGTAATGTGCTGATTTGTTATAGCTGCGTGTTGTAATATTACCACCATAGCTTTAACATCTCCGACACTGTTGCATTATTATCATTTCTCTTTTATGGAGAGAACATTTAAGATTTCAAGTATATAATTTCAGGTATTATAATTCCATTATTCTTAACTATAATCACAATGCTATGCACAGGATTCCTAGAACTTCCTCATGTATTACAAGTTTGCAGCCTTTGACCAACATCTCCCCATTTCCCCCACCCCCAGCTTCTGGTAACCGCCACTCTACTCTCTATTTCTACAAGTTTGGCCTTTTTAGATTGCACATATAAGCAAGATCATAATGGCATTTGTCTTTTTCGATCTGACTTATTTAGCACAATACCCTCAAGGTCCATCCATGTTGTCACAAATGGTAGGACATCCTTCTTTCTCTTGGCTGAATAATAAGTATTCCATTGTGTGTATATACCACATCGTTATCCATTCACCTACCAATGGACACTTAGCTTGTTTCCATAGCCTGGCAATTGTGAATAATGCTGCAGTGAACATGGGGTACAGATATCTGTTCAAGATCCACAGGTCCTTTTTTTTTCTTTTTTAAAAGATTTTTTATTTATTTATTTGACAGATCACAAGTAGGCAGAGAGGCAGGCAGAGAGAGAGGAGGAAGCAGGCTCCCTGCTGAGCAGAGAGCCTGATGCGGGCCTCGATCCCAGGACCCTGGGATCATGACCAGAGCTGAAGACTGAGGCTTTAACCCACTGAGCCACCCAGGTGCCCCACAGGTCCTTTTAACATAACAAAATATCCTAGACATTCTCTCCAAATTGGAAAACTCATTTAAAAAATTTTTAAAAATTAAAAATAATAAAGTCATTTATATCATGACTGCTTAATATTCCATAATTTAACCATTCACGCGCTTTCAAGTTTTGTGCTACAGCAAGTTTTTCTCTAAACATCCATGTGCATTAATTTGAACATACTAACATACAGAAGCTTTTATTTTTGTCTGTCAGAGTCCCCAAAGTGGTATTACTTTCCAAAAGTTGTAGTAAGTCACAGTTTCACAAACACTAGTTGAAAATATCTGTTTCCCCATATCCTTGCCAGCATAATTTATGTTAGAAGTATAAACTTTCTAATCTCTTTTTCCTGTTTTGTTTCAAATGATTTCATTAGGGAACACTTGTCACTATCTTTACTTAAAAAAAAAATTCATTTGAATTATTCATGTCTGGTCTTCTCCTTCATTTTCCAAAGTGGGTAAGATTTGTCTTCTAGAGCTGGAGGAGAAAAACTTGAGCCTAAGCTCACTGAACTTAATCGTTCTCTATTGAAATGAAACAAAACACTTGATTTGTCTTTATAATAAAGTAAATACAGACTTCTTAGTCCCAATTGTCTCCATCTAAAAGTATATTATTTAAGAAATTATCCAGGAAATATAAATGTTTTAATAAAAACAAATTTCTAGGGCGCCTGAGTGGGTCAGTGGGTTAAAGCCTCTGCCTTCGGCTCAGGTCGTGATCTCAAGTTCCTGGGATCGAGGCCCGCATTGGGCTCTCTGCTCAGCAGGGAACCTGCTTCCTCCTCTCTCTCTGTCTGCATCTGTGCCTACTTGTGATCTCTCTCTCTCTGTGTCAAATAAATAAATAAAATCTTTTTAAAAAAACCATATTTCGGGCGCCTGGGTGGCTCAGTTGGTTGAGCCACTGCCTTCAACTCAGGTCATGATCCTGGAGACCCGGGATCGAGTCCCACATCGGGCTCCCCGCTTGACGGGAGGCCTGCTTCTCCCTCTCTCACTCCCCCTGCTTGTGTTCCCTCTCCTCTAGCTGTGTTTCTCTCTGTCAAATAAATAAAATCTTTTAAAAAACAAACAAACAAAAAACCAAATTTCTAAAATGCAGAGATGTGAAATTTTAAAGGAACTTTAAGCTTCCAAAGCTAACTGGGTTTCTCTCTCGAGTCCAGAAGTCTGCAGACAAAGGTTCTTTGAGAGCATTAGTTATAAGTTCTACTGGATTACAGCAAGAGGAAAAAGTGAATCACAGCAGATAGGAATTCAAACCTGGAGCATTGCTGAAAGCCCCTTCCCTGTTGCTCCTGCTTTTCTGGGAGGTGGGACTAGATTCCATGTCTCCTGTTCTTAGAGTTGCTGCGTTCATTATAAAATTATTTGTATATAACTCCAGCAGTACATTGGTTAATCAGAAACATCTGTACAACTGGATTCATTTATATGAACAGAATAACTAAATCAATCAGCAGAATTTCTTGTATTCGGGTAGGTCAGGCCAACATTGTGTAGTCCAGAATAATAACAGTGCTTTGAGCTAACCTGACACAGATGGCAAAATTGTGTCTGGGTAGCAGAAGTTGGAACTGAAAATGAAGAAATCCTGTGAGTCCTTGATAGCTGCCTTAATTTTTACTCTGTTTTTACTCTGTTTTTAGTGTTAGTGTTTTAAAGGCTCAGATGCTTCGGAAAGGGATGTCCTATGTTAAAAAAAAAAAAAAATAGAGCACGCCAGAGTCATAGCCTCGAAGGACCAGAGTCTCCTGAATGAGAGAGACTGAGTTGTCCAGATCAGAGTCCCCTGAAAGATAAGTTTAGTTCTGCCAAACTTCCACAGCTGCTACACTCCAAGGGCCTCATGCTGGGAAAATGCCACGGACCAGAGAGGCGAACTGACATATCTGACTGGAGGGTGCTAAATTGGGCAGACAACAGGAGTTCCCAGGAGAGACTGAGGCTGGAGTCCTGATCTGACATAGCCAGTGTAGTTCCTTGGGATGGTATACCCTTCCTTGTGCAGAGCCCTGAAGGTCCACAGGAGTTGAGCAGGTTCACAGAACGCAACCCTGTTCATCTGGCTCTCGAGGCCAGTCTTACTGGAGACTTCAGGAGGTCTGATAAGAACAGGGAATCTTAGACCCCCGAGTCTCCATGTGTGTGGCCCAGCCCTGAGGAACCCTGAACTCTCCACCACTTAAAAATATGAGTCATTCTCAAGGCCAGAAATCCACTGGCCCCAACTAGCCAGAATCCTAAGGTGCCATTAATTGGGTTCCTAGTGCATGGGTGGCCTTCTGTAGGGTTCACCTTGGTAGACAGATGCATTAGGTTTTAGCCAGTGAGTGGTGAATAGTGAGAGAGAATAGTGCCCTGGGGGACTTGCCAGCTTTTTCTCTTACTACATGCCATAGCCTCAGCACTGGGATTTGCAAACATTTCCATCTTCTTGGGACCCCCCGTATGCCAATACGCAGGGTCCATGGCCCCTCTGTTCTACCTTCCCTTTCACGCTGCTCCCGTATTTAGAGACCCATCAATACTCAGAGACAGTGTGGCCTCTTGAAAATTAAGTCACTTTCAGGGTAAGTCCTGATACTAATCCGCTCATTATTTAATGCCTTCTGCATTGAATCTGCTGCTAAACGTAGAGTGGGAAAATAGAACACAAGGTAGGAGCTCCACACATGTACTCCAGTTCCGCCTTTGCTGCCAGTAGTCATGTGACCTTGACAATTCTAAAATGCTGCTTGAAAGGGGAGTTGAGAAATCTGTAGGAATGGGGAGCTTATGGCTACGAGGACGTCTGGGATGCCTGCGATGGGACACACAGCATCTCCAAATCAGACACTGTCTATAGGGCTGTGGTTAACATTTTAACCTATCAGAGATGTGGTGACGCTGAAATTTCACTTTGCCTGTTTTTGACTAAGTATATGATAAATGAGAGAAATCTGTCTGTCACATCTCTCATTTAGCTAAAATCGGGTATGTGTGTTATGTATAGTATAGAAAATCAAATTGTATTTCAGCAAAGTCATTGAGCGCTTTATCCTTGAGTCTCCTTGTATACTTGCTGAAGAAAGAGCATTCTCTGTTCCCCTGAGGTTTTCTTTGTAGTGTTATTTGTGGAGATGGGATTTGAATTAGATGCTCTCCAGGTATGCCCAGCAGATCTTACTTATATTCACTGCAAATCACACTACCTCACTAGATGCATATACACATCCATTATACTGACCCTTATTCTCTATTAGTATACACACGGTCATCACTCTGAAATCATCCGTCCTTGCCATCTACTACACACGAGTATACACACACACACACACACACACGTGCACATGCATCATTTGCTTACTCTTTTTAAGGAGCACTTCAGCTGTAACCAGGAAGCACCAATTCCAAGCTCCCTGGGAAAGACCACTGCTGGACTTTTCTATGCATAAGCCTTCATGGCTTTTTGGAAGGCAGTGGCCATTGCCTCCCAAAGGGCTCTTTGTACAGCCTCAGACAAAACACCATATGCAGGTGGCTATAAATGCAAGCTTTGGAGGGTGTTCGCTGTGGTGGTGGTGATTCTTGGGAATGGATAAAAATACCCACATGGGGCTTCACCTCCAGAGTTTTGCTGTGATCATTGGTTGGCGGCTGTGACCACTGCTGGTTCAGTCTCTTGTTTGTATTTCTTCCTTGTGGTCTGAGGAACAACATGTTGCTCTTTTGGCTCAGAGGCCGACCATCTTGGATGTCTTCCAAGAAACTGTGTGCCACTTTTGCTTCTTGAGATTGGTGCTAACATTACTCCAGTTATGTGTGCAGGGATCCTGGGTCAGCAGGCTGGTAAATGGTGTCCCCATGGGCCTTCTGCTTTACAGAGAGGTTACACAAACTTGTCTACCTAGGAAGTGGAACCTTAGGACTGGTGCCAAAGGGAGCCCAACCACCATTAGATAAGGTGGTGACAAGGAGAAAATGCTTTCGAGTTCCAACCCAGATGCCCAAGAGAGGATGAAGTCCTGGTAGACAGTTGCCCTGGGCTCCCTTCAGCTCTGGCCCCAGGGAGGAGGTTTCTGGTGGTGGAGGGAGTGCAGAGGTCAGCAGCAACAGCAGGGAAAAGAATCTAGTGGTTCTGAGCCACAGGGAGAAGCCCCAGCAGGAGGAAATGCAGGCAGGTGGTGAAGGGAGTGAGAGCCTTAATGTCCCTGCTCCCAGGAAGGTCCCATGCTCATGAGGTTGCTGTGCAGGGGGCTGGAAGCGCAGGGAAGCTTGTGGAGCTGACCTAAGCTGTGGTCTGCCCTTAGAAAACACATTAGGAGACATGAGGTGCCTGGGTGGCTGGGTCGTTAAGCGTCTGCCTTCAGCTTGGGTCATGATCCTGGGGTCCTGGGCTCCAGCCCCGTGTAGGGCTCCCTGTTTGGCAGGAAGTCTGCTTCTCCCTCTCTCACTCCCCCTGCTTGTGTTCCCTCTTTCGCTGTCTCTCTTTCTGTCAAATAAATAAAATTTTAAAAAAAGAAAAAGAAAGAACACATTAGGAGACAGAAATAAGGGGATGCCCACTCTTCATGCTTACAAAAGTCAAGAATGAATTATTTCTCCAGATTTTCAGTAGTCATTTTTGAACAAGCAATAATCCTAATACCATCTAATGTAGATATTGCTTACTGTGTACCAGGTAATGTTCTAAATGCTCTAAATTAACTCCCTGAATCCATAGAATGACCCTATGAGGCAGACACTGTTATCTTCCTTTTGCAGATGAGGAATTTGAGGTTAATAAACTTGTCCAAGTTCACACAGTTAACTTGGCAGTCAAGATTCAGTCCAGGCTGTGTGGTTTCAGAGCCCGCTCAGTGAGGGGCATAAAATTAGAAAGGCCCTAAGTGGCCCCAGCTTTTTCAAGCAGAGGACTAGTCACTAGTACAGTGTTCTGGGGAAATAATCTGGCCTTTCTGTTCCTCTGTTTTCCGTCATGCATCTGGGTTAGGGTCACGAACCCACTGGGAAAGGACAGCCTGAGACAATGAAGACAGCTTGCTCTTTGGTGGTGTTTTGGGTCCAGCATGAGCTTTGCTCCAAATCATCCACTTGAACACCCGGCACCCATCACAGACATACGTTCTAAGTGACCCTCTAAGATTTTAGTGTCTCTGATGAGGGAAAAAAATCTTCCTAGAAGGTCACAAGTTCTGCATGAGACTGGTCTCATTGACGAGTGTCACATGGTGTTCTCAAGAGTAAAAGAATAACAAGTTATATTTAGCTGCTGGGTAAGGAGTATAATACTCAACTATAAAGCATAGAACCTCTTGAAGAATCCTAGAATGTCGAAACTGGGAAGCAGAGGGAGAAGAAGATTATTTTGCCCATCCTCCCATTTCACAGGTGAAGAAACAGAACCCCAGGGAAGTTAAATGACTTTCCCAAGGCCAATGCTAGTTCGTAGCAGAGCTGACACAAGAACGCAGGCCTGCTGAGTTTCAGTCTAGCTCTTTTCCCTGCCCAGGACTAATGTAGTCCCTAAATGATTTTCTTATTAAACTGCAGGTGAAGCATAGAATGATCTGTTTCTTTACTGGGCAGGACTGAGGCCAGCATTGCCCTAAAGATGTGAGGAGTGCAGCTGGAAACCTCCTCCAGGGACAGATCACAGCAAGTGCATGTGAGAACAGGCAAAGCAAAATTTAGATGCAGCCAGTCATGTGGAGTTGGTGAGGCCTTTGCCTTCTAGATGGTCCTGGCCAAGAGAGCAGTGATCTGTCCCCGGCACCCTTACTTGATTCTGCTGTTCTGAAGGTGAAGAAATCAAGCTGACTCAGTTTATAGCAGAGTTCAGTGAGGGGGAGTGGTCACTTCTCTACCATAAAGAAAAATGTATCTCAAAACCCTGCTCCTGAGAGTAACTGCTAGGCAGCCAGCCCTCAGTCAAGCTTTGGTCCAGGGGCCTGCAGGCTGCAGGGTTTTCTTCCTGGATTGCTGGGGTGAAGAATCTTAAGTCCTTCCTGCAGAAGCTCGGGCATCCTGTGGAGGCCTCCCCGGGGACCTCTGCAGCACCAGCAACCGGCCAGGACTGCTGGGGTCTGGGTCAGAACCACAGGGGCCCAAAAGACGTTTTTGCTGACAAGGACAGGTACAGGTCACCTTCGTACCTACAGAACGGTAGCCTGGGAATTTCCGCAGGCAAGAGTGGAGAGGAAGTCAGCTCTGTGTCAGGAGGAGACAGAAGTCTAAGACTGGGAGGGCATTCTGGGCTCTACTGCCTCAAAAGGGCTCTCATAACTTTGGGGCTGCTTTCAGCCCTGGTCTTGTGCAGCCCCACCACAGCAAGAACATTTGGAGGGAATTAAAACTAAGGGTGGGAAAGAAGCTTGAGGAGCATTCACTACCCCCAGCAGGGACCTTGACCAGTAATCCCCCAAAGCACCATCTTGGTGGACTGCCAAGGGGCAAGGGACGATTTATTCCTTCCCTCTGTTCAAGCGGTGCAGCTTCGTCAGCCCCCTTAGGGATTCCTCTTGCAATTTATCTGGAAAGCTGTCCAGGGAACAGAAGGTTAAACAAAACCAAGTTCATTCCTAAGCTAGATCTGATCTGGAAGGTTTTCAGGGAGGTACACCACTCACCAACCCTGTACGGCCTTTCTAGTCTCAAATCTATAGGTCATTGTTCCTGGTCAGAGGGCATCAGGATCTCTTTGCTTATTGGGTATGGCCTGGCTAGAATTAAGCAAGCAACCAGAGGCAGAGCTAGGATTTGAAGTTAGACATTTCTGACTCCCATATCTTTGGTCTCCCTACCTTGTACCTGACTAAAGTGACAGTTTTGGTGAATGTCCTGCTTCTGTGCTCTGCCAGTCAGCCAGCCTCCTGCGATGCCAGACCCTGCCCTGTTGCTGCTCCTTCCCCTCCTTTAGCCTGGATGTTGCAGAGAGTAGCTTCCAGCTCTCCGTCTGTGTGGTCACAGAGTATGGAGAGGGCTTCTGTGGGACAGGCCACTTTCTCCTGTGCTTACTATCCCAGCTCCAGTGTAAACTGGTACACTCTCATGAGACCAGTAGTGGCCTGCTTGCTTGGAGGAACTGAGGGGTGTTCTGTCATGAGTCCCATTGCTTAAGTCAGCCCAGGGAGTTCCTCCTTTTGTCCCCCACAGAAGGGCGCAAAGCAGAAGAACCACACAAATACACTTGGCTCTAATATGGAAGCCATAGGCAAGGAACCTTGGCCTGTGTAGACTCCAGCGGCTGGGAAAACAGAGCATGGTGGGTCCTTTCCTCCCAGACTCAAAATATTTTTAAGAGATATTGAAGAGGCAGTGGTGTTGAGCTTAAAAAACAGCTAGAAGAAGCTTGTTCAGAGGAACCCCTGTTCCTCTACTTGAATCACAGATTTGAAGGAAATACAGCGCCTGGGCAGTATTTGAAAAGGAATCTCTCTGTGAACAGTGAGTACAGCACATGAAGAAGCATCGTCTCAACTAGTGTTCTGAAACTTTTCTTGATCATGGCTCATAGTAAGAAATATATTTCTTACCCCTAGATTGGGATCTAGGGTAGGTGGATGAATAGATAATAGAAACAAAAGTTTTACAAAACAATTCTCATCCTTACAAAATGCAGCACATTATATCTATATATTTTCTAAGAAGCTGGTTCCACCCATTAAACTGACTTGACAGAAAATAGGCAACAACTTGCGGTTTGAAAAAGCCTGATTTGAACAGAAAGGTGTCAGACATGCAGTCTCACTGTAGCTCTGGCAGATTCTGCAGGAGATCCCATGCCCAGGTTTCATGGTCCCGAAGAGGTTCTCCTCACTCATCTAATCACTAGAAGCTGGTGAAGCAGCGATGGCCATGGAGTATCAAGGACGGGGGAGGAGGCAGTGGTTGAGGAGGGAACAGGAGGCTGAGTAACAGCCTGCTCACAGGGAAACACGTGTGTGTCCATGATGTGTCCTGGACCAGAGAAGACAGAGCGCAAGGGTACTCACGGTTGAGTGAGCATGTAAGGATTTCCATTTCCATCCACTACAGTTTGCAGTGAAGTGGCACACGGGAAGCTTGAGCCCCCTTCATTCTGCGTTCCCTAAATGAGGGAACCATGTACAGGACTGAGTTCAGCATGACACCCCCAGTTCTGTGTCTCATTTATATTAACTAGTTGAGAAATGTTTATTGAAAGACCATGCTACCTAGTTAGTACTTGCTTCTGGACCAGTAAGCATCCTAATTATACATGGTGGTATTAAGAAAGCATTATTTGAGGGGCGCCTGGGTGGCTCAGTCATTAAGCATCTGCCTTTGGCTCAGGTCATGATCCCGGAGACCTGGGATGGAGCCCCACATCGGGCTCCCTGCTCAGCGGGAGGCCTGCTTCTCCCTCTCTCATTCCCCCTGCTTGTGTTCCCTCTCTCGCTGTGTTTCTCTCTGTCAAATAAATAAATAAATAAAATCTCAAAAAAAGAGAGCATTCTTTGAAAGGCACTTTAGCAGCATTGGTTCATAATGTCCATAAATGGGACAGAAAGAGAAGAAAGGCCCAAGAAAGCTTGGGTTCCAGAGCGGAACTGCTAAACCCCATCGGAGTTTTAGGTCCTCCACACAGCAAGGCTCTAAGTAGTTGGGGTTTGTGTGGTTTAACTTTGAGGCAGGCCTTGGGACAAGTTGCTCTGGCCCTTTGCTTGGAGAGAACTCTGGGTGGTATGAGGCAAGCAGACCCCCGCTGATCAGGGAGCACCAGAGGGAACTTTTGGAGTTTCCACCGCCACGAATCTGTACCTGCACCTAGTTTACCCCCTCGGCTCAGCCAGTTCAACATGATGTGACTTAGGCCTTGCGTCACCCAGGTTTCTGTAGAGAAGAAGGGCTTGGGAACCAGTCTGTGTTCTCAGTTCTGGACCCAGCGGGCGTAATGCAGCACTGAACTGACAAGTGGTCTGGGGCCATGGAAGTGCTGGCGCGGGTCTTGCACCAGGAGCCCCCTGAGCTGGCTTTCCTGTAAGTGTCCAGCCCCACGTGATGGCCTTCAGTACCTGGGCCCAGCGGTCTGGATCTGTATTTCAGCAGTTCCAGGAGGAGAGGGGGAGTCGGCAGGGAAGTGGAAATTTGAAGAGAGGACAGGCAAAGACATTACATGATTTGACAAAGATTTCCCAGTGGATTGGCTTCCCTCCTCAAAAGGACAAATACAACAAATATGATCTCAAGACGATTGCTGTCAATTTTATCTATTTATTTTTAAAGATTTATTTTTTTGAGAGAGAACAGGGGGAGGAGTAAAGGGAGAGGGACAGGCAGACGCAACAGTGAGCGCAGAGCCCAATCCGGGGCTTGATCCCATGACTCTGAGAGCACGACCTGAGCCAAAATCAAGAGTCAGATGCTCAACCCAGTGAGCCACCCAGGTATCCCGATTGTTGTCAATTTTAGACATGGGTTCA
This sequence comes from Spilogale gracilis, assembly GCA_004023965.1. NCBI lineage: Eukaryota > Metazoa > Chordata > Mammalia > Carnivora > Mephitidae > Spilogale > Spilogale gracilis. Next base: position 19,641 of record PITA01005557.1, on the reverse strand, counting down.
AGTTTCACAGGGCCCAACCCCAGAGCAAATAGCTAGGAATGAGTGGGAACTGAGGATAATTTGTACTCTTCAAAAGATCCCTGGGATTCTGCCATAAAGAGCAGGCAGCTCTTTGACTCTGGGGTCTAGATGTGGCCATTGGGACCTTGGGTGTGTGAGGGGCTTCACAGGATAATGGGCATACCTAGCAGACTCTGTTTTCAATACATCACTCTTTATACCTATTTAAGGTAAAGAACACTTGTGGATAAGACCAAGTCTAAATGCAAAAGGGCATTCAGAATAAAAGGGCAGACTAGGAGCCCCAGGTTCTGGTTTCAGTTCCATCATTCTCTCTATGACCTTGGGACTTGGTTTCCTCTTCCATAATTTGGGGAGGTTGGAGATGCTTCCTCTGTCCTCCTTCAGCTCAAACACCCTGTGACTCTCTTCAGCCTGAGAAACATTTTCTGGCAGGAAAGAGAGGCTGCCCAAAGCTTCCTTCTCGGGCAGCCAGTGAGTACATTCTTTCCTGTGCCCACATATGGAAGCAATTTCTAGATTCTCCAAGGCACTTGTGCTGCTGAGCTCAACTGAAGCAGAGGAACTCGGTGGTGGAAAGTGGAAAAAAGAAAAAAACCTGCCTCTGTTTTCATACCACCATGCGCTTTCCTATCTGCAACAGCCTGTGCAGTCTTCCCTCTCCTGCTATCTCAGGGCTGTGCCAGGGGGCTTGGGGAATTTCACGGATAAAATCCTGGTTGAAACTCAGCTCACGGCTTCTCCTCAGAGGCCAAAGGCCACTCTTTCTCCCCAGGAAGGTTTCCGGCTAGGGCCTGGGGAGGAGCATGCATTCCTGAATTTTGTTCCCACATTTACTGTAATCTTTCTCTCTGGTCTGTTAAAATGAGGACTATTAATGGTTGCCTTCAAGGTCCTTTGTAAAGTTGAACTGGGTAACATTAGCCAAGTGCTTTGAAGGGAAAAATGTTTTATTTCTTCTCTGCCTAAGCTAACCCTTTAGTAACTAATGTTCCTCCTCTGAACTCCAGGGGTTTGGGGAGCAATTGGGTAGTAACTCTTGTAAACTGGAGGCATTAGGGCATCTGACTCCTAAATTCAGGTCAGGAGAGTGACTTTTCCTGGAGCATGACCTTGCTCACAAAGCCTCATCTGTGGGCCTTGTTTCTTCCCTCCCGCTTTTCACTCCTGACCTTAATTCTTGGGGAAGGAGGTTACTGAAAAGGACATGTTGATAGAGAAATGCTTTTTGTTCCCCTTTCAGTCTGTCCCTAACTTCTCTACCGCCCAATCCCCAACTGATATGAACATTTAAAAAATAATTTGTAAAGCAGAGATACTCTACTAGAAATGACGTCTGCCTGATTAGTGAATGTAAGTTAAAGCTGTTGTGTGAGTGTTCTTGTAAAGGTCTGAGGTATCTCTCCCACAAACTTTCTGGAAAAATGTCTCAAAAGCAAGACAGTAGGCTGAGGAATGCCAAGAGACTCTTAGCAGGGACCCCACTTCCTTTTTGTTTTGTTGCTGGGTCTTCGGTGCAGAGCCTTCTGGTGAAAGCAGCCCTCTCATTCCCTTAGGGAGCGTGTTTGTGACTGGTTTGCCTCAGTCGGCAGGGAGGGCAGACATCAAACACAACACAAAGATAGAAACACTTATCTGAACCTCGCATACCTGCTCCCCCTATTTCAGGACACTCAGATTAGCTCTGCTTGGCTGCGAATATGGTTGTAGTTCCATACACAGATTTCCCCCCCGTGGGTTTCCTGCCTAGTTTAAAGTAACTCAACTCTGTAGAACCATATTTGAGAGTATTTCAGCCCTATCTCTGTAGGACTGACCTGCCTCCTGTTTGCTAGATGCTCACAGTCTGAAGCACCAGACAGTCCAGGAGACGAGCTCCTGAAGGCAAGCCCGTTCCTGCCACGGGTCTGAACAGTCTCAGCTCGGGGCCAGGTTGGGTGCTCTGCACCAGCCAGGGTGATGCAGCTCTGCCGAGATGGAGAAGAGACCATTTGTGTCATCCCCGCTGCCCCACCCAGACACCAGGCTCCCCCTGACCAGGAGGGTTGAACCCACCCTTCCAGGGCAATTGACTCCTCTGCAGCCCATCCATGTGTGAAAACCTCCGCTCTGGGAACATCCACAACCTGCCAAATTACGGTTCGTAATAATAGCAGGAGCGAATGTTTATGGAGCATTTACTGGGTACCTGGCCATCTTTTTATTATTCTTGTTTTACCAACGAAGAAACGAAAGCACAAAAGGAACCCTACCATCACAGAGCCAGGATTTGAACCAAAGCAGTCTGACTCTGGAGACCGTTTAGAGTATATATCTTTTTTTTTTTTTAAGATTATTTATTTATTTGAGAGAGAAAGAGCAGAGCAAGTGAGAACATGGCGTGGGAGGGAGGGGCAGAGGGGGAGGGAAAAGCAGGCTCCTTGACGCACGGCTCCATCCCAGGACCCTGGGATCATGACCTGAACTGAAGGCAGATGCTACTTAACTGGCCGAGCCACCCAGGGATCCTAGAGTGTACTTCTTTACACTGAAGAAGAATTCCACTCGTGTGGCTTCCACACAGTGGTTCATGTTTTAATCCCTGTAGCCACAGAATGACCTAATTTTATTCACATAGGGCAGACCTGTAATATTTGAAGACAGTTAACAGATCTGTCTTGGTTCTAAAGCACCACACCAGGCTTTCAAGGAGCAGCTCTAGCCCGGGTCCCCCTCTTCCTCCCAGAAAAGCACAAAGACTGCTTTATAATTTTCCATTCAAATCCAGACACTTCTGAGAGGCAGGGGATCACTATTAACAATGATGGCGGGACAAGAAGCATCAATGGGTCTGTCCTGGGCAGGCCAGGATGTGGTTCACCCTACCCCCGGGCCACGGCAGAGATGCCATCACTTGGAATGCCTTCTAAAGGCCTGCCCAAGTGGATTATGGGAAAGTCGAGCTAACTGTACACAGATGTATCATCGATGAGAGATTAGGTTTCAGGAGTCTGCCATTAGTCAGACTTCCTGCGGTGGAAAAGTGCTGGATGTCAGGTGGAGTCCCATAACTGCTAATGTGACCTCCCCTCCCAAGTTCTCAGTTTTCATGGCTGTAAATCAAGGTTGATCATCTGGAAGTTCCTTCCAGTTTCTAGCCTCTGATCCGGTGTCAGCCTTCCTGATCCAAGCAATGGTCTCCATCTTCACTTTGAAGCCACGAATGTGGAAGACGAGGTTTTTTATCCCTTCTCTGTCAGTTTCACTGCTCTTCTAACAGCATTATTTACCAAAACCTAGAGGTAGGTATTTAGAGTGCTGGGAAGATCCCCTTATCCAACCTACTTTGGGGTGTTAGTGAAATTGTGCCACATACTAAGAATCTTTTTTAAATGATGCTTTTCTTCTGAGACAGCCCTGGCTTCTATCAGTACCAGGAAACAGAAAGTGGCCTCCATTAAAAGTACCTTTTGACTTAGTGAGAAATTTCTTTTTTTAAAAAAGTTTACTTTTAGAGGTGCCTGGGTGGCTCAGTTGTTGAGCATCTGCCGTCGGCTCAGGTCATGATCCCAGAGTCCCGGGATCAAGCCCTGCATCAGACTCCCTGCTCAGCGGGAAGCCTGCTTCTCCCTCTCTCACTCTCCCTGCTTGTGTTCCCTCTCTAGCTGTGTTTCTCTCTGTCAAATAAATAAAATCTTTACCAAAAAAATTTTTTTCATGTTTCCTAAAACCTGTGTCTGTGAAATAATTTCAAAATATTTTCACATAATTTGTCTTGATAAATCCTCAAAATGGCTGGTTAAGATGGGTATTATCTTCATCTTCCAGACCATGAAACAGAGGCTCAAGGAGACGAGGGGTCTTGTCTGAGGACCCACAGCTAGGTAGCTGTGGGACTGCAGCTCCGACTCGTGTCTGTAGGATCCCTAGCCAAGTGTCTTGGTACTGTGCAGTAGTTTTCAGTTTACTTCTATTTTTTAAGCATAGGACTCTTTTTTTTTTCAAGACAGAACCAGAGCTTTTCTAGGTGATATGGAGTGTGCCACGTCACAGGGTGCTCTGCGAGGGGCTCTGCAAACCTCCCCCAGAACGTGGTTCAAACAACCATGCACCTTTCTGAGGTGCTCATGCTGTCTTGCCCATTTCAAGGATATAGGATGCTTGTAGGATTCTGCGCAGTTTCGTTCTGCATGAGTTTGTTGCTTTAATAAATTTAACTGTCATTCTGAGTCACTTGGTCAAACTATCAAGAGTCTTGTGTCAGGTACAGGAACACATTCCTTGCTAGCTGCATTGTCTCCCTCTTTCTCCTTTGTTTCCCCTAACTTTTGAGCCTCAGTTAGGACCCTCTCCACCCTGGCTGCTCACTCATACTGTATCCCGTCTGGACCACTAACAGAATCACCTGTCCTTTCTGGATGTTCCTTAGCTGCCTTGATCATTCACCATTCACCCTAGTACCCAATAAACACTTACTAAATACCTATTAAAGACAAATCATGTGAACAGGCCCGACCTAGTGACTGTTGAGCCCCCCTCTTTTCTACAAAGCGCAGTGCCCCTTCACTTCCTTGTATACAAGAAGATGAGCTTCACCAAGATAATCTCCCAGGTTCCTTCTGTTGCAAAATCCTATTGCTCTTATGCCAGACTCTTCCCTAGAAGGTAAAAAGGGATTTCTCTGTTCATTTTCACTGGCTGTGTATCCTGTCCTCTCTCCTACAGTCATGGCACAGTCCCGTGCCTCCCCCAGATGTTACTGCTTGGAGGAGGAAAAGTTACCAAGAGTTTCCATTCTCCAGGGGTGCTAGGTCCCAGCAAGCCATGGGGCAGCATCTATTCGAAAGGCTCTCTTATCTAAGGAAGAAAAAAAAAAAAAAGGGAAATATTTCCCATTTCTTTAGTTCTTGATTTTGTTCTCTCTCAGCCGTGTTTGAAGGGGGTTCATGGTCAATCTCACCAGCTGACAGGACATTGACGTCTATGCTTCGGGTTCTGTTTCTCTTGCATAGTGTGTGGAGTTCTGCAAACATTGGGAACTGATCCTTCTTTTCTAAATGTAAAACATTCACACTGCTAGATTTTATAAATCCCCTTCTTTAATCTACATCATGTAACAATTACTAATTAGAGATAGTTTCAAAAGGTGTGATACATTCCCAAAAAATACAACAGTTTTATCTACCAGAGATCACTCAGAAAATTCCAAGTAGTAGTGCAGTATAAACTGTTAGGAGATATTCCTGGCATTCTGGTTTTTTTGTTTTTTGTTTTAATTTTTACAAGAGACATACTTTGCTTAAGCCATAGTTCTTATATAATGATCCTTTTTCTTTCTGAAAGAGCAGCAATTATTAGAAGTAGCAATCTAAAATTCCATTGAGCCATTATACATTTAGTGGTCTTTTTCCTCATTCTGCAAATGTACAGTTTTTTGTTTTTGTTTTTGTTTTTAATAATCTGACCATATCCTGGGTTAGGTAACAGTGTCTGTCAGCTGTCTCCGTAGGGCATCAGTATTTTTTTGTGTGTGTGTATAATTGATTAGATGCCTAGGCTAAACACATGAGTGAGTAGCTGTTTATTTCTACTAATTCTAGTAGCCTACTAGTAAAAAATTGGCCATTCGGCTGTTTGGGTGATTTTTCACACTGAACGTTTGATGCCCAGTCCAATAAGCCAGGAGCCCCCAAAACATTGCAGTCCCCCTAAACACAGCAGCCCCCCTGTACTCATCCACAGCTGTGGATCTACACTGCTGGTGAGTAGAGGAAGTGGAACAGCAGGATGGGTTGGCCATGGGCTAGTTTCCACTCATGTGGTAATGTTCACATTGCATCCTTGGTTGGACTCCTTAACTTCAATGCAATACCAGGAATCCTTAAAGAAAAAAAGTAGGAAAATCTTTTCATTGGAAAATATCTCAAAACCAAAGAAAATGGCAGAGGAAAATTGTGATGTGCTATAAATGGAGCTGGTGGTATGAGTTCCTCCATGTCCTTTAAATTCTGTTGCTGTTTTCTTGGGTCTCCCTGTTAGAAACATTGACTTGGCCTTCATATGAAATGTATTTGTGAAATAAATCCTTATTCCCTTTTACTTATATATTTAATTTATTACAATTACATGCTGTTATGTAATAAACTACCCCAAACACAGTAGCTTAAAACAATAACCATTTAATTGCTTACAAGGCTGCAGTGTGGGCAGAGCTCAGCTGGGCAGCTTTTCTGCTACACTTGGCAGTGGTCAGACAGGGGCTGCATTTAGGGGCAGGTTTCCTGGAAAGGGTTGAGGCTTGGCTGGAAAGCAGGGATGGCCGGGCTTCTCTTTTCTCCATGTAGGATTAAAACCTCTCATCCTCCAAGAGGCCTCTTTCCACATGGTCCCTTCAGCAGAGTCACTGGACTTTTTATAGGGTAGTCAGGATCACAGAAGGAGAAGCTTCCAGGCCTTCTTAAGGCTCAGGCCAAGAACTAAAGGGTGTCATCAATTTCATGGCCTTTTTTTTTTTTTTTTTTTTTTTTGGTTAAAGCAAGTCACAGGTGCAGCCCAACTTGAGGGGAGGAGACCATGCAAGTGTGAATCCCAGGAAGCACGCTTCATTGGAGGTTACCAGCAGAACGGGCTACACCAGTCATTCTTTAGGCAAATGATACTTATCAAGTGCCTGTCATGCACCAGGCAGCAAGTACACAGTGGGGAACAAGCAAAGCATAGTGCTTGCCCTTATGGAGTTTATAGTCTGTAAGGAGCCCAGGAAAGCAAGCATCAGAAAAATACCATGCAGAGTCATGAGTCCTGGGATGGGAGGAGTGCTGGGCGCCTTGGGAGCATGGCTGGAAGGATAGAGGAGTCCATTCTGGAGATGGGTGAAGAGGGTTGCTGGCTAAAGAACAGCATACTCCCAGGCCAGCAGGTTCCTCTGTGGAACTGAAGGAAGTTCTTTGTGGCTGGAGAGTAGTGTACACAGTAGAATTGCATGCGTGTGTTTGGTAAGGGAGAGGAGGCATCATGCCTAGGGTTTACAAAATAAAAATCCTGGGAATTATGCAGGAACCTACCTCATCGATTAGACGATTAGACTTGATCTCAGTCATGATGGGAAGTGGGTTTTTTTTTAAAGATTTTATTTATTTATTTGACAGAGAGAGAGATCACAAATAGGCAGAGAGGCAGGCAGAGAGAGGAGGAAGCAGGCTCCCCGCTGAGCAGAGAGCCCAATGTGGGCCTCGATCCCAGGACCCTGAGATCATGACCTGAGCCGAAGGCAGAGGCTTTAATCCACTGAGCCACCCAGGCACCCTGGGAAGTAGATTTTAAGCATATCTGCCTTTCAGAGAGATCACAGCTACAGCAGGCTGAGAATAGAGGTACCTAGGCTAGAGACACTCAAACTGTTTTGGGGCCAGGCAAGTGAGAATGGTGGGTAGGCAAGGGGATAGAGCTCAGGGCATGGATTCCAGAGATGCTAGAAGGAAGAATCTCCACATCCTAGTGGTAGATTGGTTATTGGAATGAGTGAGAGGAAAGAGGCAAGGGTGAGCCTCAGGATTCTGGCTTGGGCAGCTGGTGATGGTCTTCTCCACTCTAGTAGGGAACCCTGGAAAAGGGGCAGCATTGGATCCCACTGGGGTGGGCAGGAAATACCAACCAGAATGTACCAAGTTTGATTCCTGTGGGTCCTAGTCCACTGCAAATGTTTCTTAGACTAATATATATGCTATCTAGGTGCTTCTTAATTTCTACTCAACTTCCACACCTCTCAGACATGATTTGTTCCTTTTGATTTCTCCCCTGCTTCTCAGGAACCTGGACTGAGGCAGAAGTGTTCAGGGATGTCACCTTCTTGAACCATTTACTTTGAGGGTGGTGGGTGAGAGACACTGGTGGTGGAAAGTTGTAGCATTTGGGGTTGGGACTTACATAGAGCAATTCAGGTTATAGGGTTGAGAAGTCCAAAGGCAAGGGAATTTGAGAAGAAACCGGGAAAGGAGAAGAGAGAAAGACTTAGGCCAGTTATAGGAAAGTTAAGAAGTGACTAACAACATAATAATGGCAAAGAAAATGAGTCATCTGAGGAGTAAAAAAGGCCAAAAAAAAAAAAAAAAAGCCGAGAAAGAGATGGCTTCACAAGCTGTGGTTTCTATCATGGAAGACTCTAGAATCTTTTCTTTTAATACCTCCTTTTTACATCTGCATTCCATAGGTTAGAAAAGTAAAGTAAGCCTTTTTTTATGAAAGCCTCAGTGGACCTTCAGATAAACCTATTGTTGTATAAAAAAGGAAATTATCAGTTAATACATTCAGGTAACCTGTAGTCCTTTTGTGAAAGGAAAGGAACCCTAAGAAAAGGAAAGGACATATAGACTGTTAAAGTGAATTTTTAAAAAAAAATTGTCTATCCACCATCCAAAAAAATTGTCTATTCCCAAATGATCTGACAGAGAAATATCTATAGCCTAAGAGAACGGAGGGAGAACATATCCCTATGATCAATTTTTAATAAACATAAGTGGTATAATAAATTATTCATGGAGGAATGGTTTAAAGCATTAAACAATGAAGGATAAATAATTCAAATGGTTAAAAACTGCCTCTGTCATATGTTTGATGTATGAGAACTCCATGCGAATTCTGTGTTTAAGGAAGTAGAGGATGATTTTTTAAAATTTATTTTATTTTATTTATTTATTTATTTTGACAGAGAGAAACACATCCAGAGAGGGAACACAAGCAGGGGGAGTGAGAGAGGGAGAAGCAGGCTTCCTGCTGAGCAGGGAGCCCGATGTGGGACTCGATCCCGGGTCTCCGGGATCATGACCCGAGCTGAAGGCAGTTGCTTAACCAACTGAGCCACCCAGGTGCCCCGAGGATGATTTTTTTTTAAAGGGAATTTTTCAAAACAATTTTAAAAAATTTTTAAATATTTATTTATTTCTTTTAGAGGGAGAAAGCGTGTGAGTGAGCATGGGGGTGGGGCAGAGGGCAAGGGAAAGAGAATGCCAAGCGGACTCCAACTGAGTGTGGAGCTCGATGTAAGGCTTGATCCCAAAACCCCAAGATCGTGACCCGAGCTGAGACCAAGAGTCCGTTGCTTAACCAACTGCACCACCAGGTGCCCATTAAAACAGATTTTGAAGGAAAAAGTCCTATGGTAGTCTGCTGGGAGAGGTTGTTGAGCACAGAAATGTTGACTTCCGTGATCCTGTATCTCATGCTTCTCTGATAAATGTGTGCATTAGTGCCTTGCCGAGAGGTGATATTCTATCAGGCCAAGTACCAGTGGTACAGGTACTGCCCATCTAGAAGGCTGAGACCTGAGATTTCTTTCCAGGTATCCAGAGAAACTTAGGAGACAGGGGTACAGTGATCTCTGTTTCTTTATAGTCTTAAATTTCCCAGATTCCTGGGTAAGAAGTACTGTTCCTGCCCATCCACTGCCTCTGGTAAACTTCTATTTCTATTTCCAAATTACAGTAACCAGATGGGTGGATTACAACCAAAGAGGCATCTGCAAAGGCACACCTCCTTCTTGTGGGCCACCCCCCTATTGTTGAGGGGGAACATACATCAAAAGCAGCAGATTATAACATGAAGTGGCTAAGAGCATAGGTGTTGGGGTCAAACCTATGTAGGTATGAACCTACTTTCTACCATTCACTAGCTTTTTCCCCTTTGTGCCTGAAACTCAGTTTCTTTATTGGTGAAATGTGTTCAGTAATACCCCAAAGAACTGTTGAGCATTAAATAAGATACAGTGGCTTATAGTTCAATGTTTGGAACATATAAAATGCTCAGTAAATGTTTATTATTAACTGAAGAATTGTATATTGAGTGTTTATTTTCTAGTGTCAGAGGAATGTAAAAATCAACCAGTAGGACCAGGGCAAAAACCCCTAAGTCTGGGAAATAGTCACCACCAAATCTAAATCAAAGATCAAAAGCTGTGGTCTAAGTGCTGATTCTGAAAAGTTAAGCATTTTTTTAAATTGAATTCAGATACCTTAAGGCAAGGGCATGTGTGCTCCAGTCCCCCCAGTCCCCAGTATTTCCATTGGCTTATACCAGCCTGCTTTTACTTCTCTGCCTGCTCTCATAGGAGTATCTCACCTCAAGCTGAGTAGTTAGTTCTACAAAGTTAAATTGCTTCCCCCTAAGTTTCCCATTTCTTTAAATGTTTTAATTTAACTGGAGCATCTGATTGCTATGTAGCCTTAGTGGAGATAGTGGGGAAAAAATTTTTTTTTATAACGCCAAATAATTTTCATAAGATTAAGGGACAAACATGCCAACAGATCTTCCACCAGTTGTTTATTTTGTTGTTATTCCAAATTAATACTTACTTAACACCGAGGTAGTTATTATATTGCCCCAGGACTATGACCTCTCCCAGCTGAGAAGGTGATTGTCTACAGATATAATTGCAGCCATTTATGGTTGACAGTCTATAAACACGCATGCTTATCAATAATAGTTCAAGTTCAAAATACTGGTGTACCTGACAGTGGGAAACTCAAGACTCACTGTAGGTGTTTGAAAACATGACTGCAAACACATTGACACTTCCTCCAGTGAGAGATGAGGCTCCGTCCTTTTCCTTTGAATCTTGTGGGAGTAGGGGGTTGTGACTAATCTGACCAAGAGACCATGGCAGAAATGGCCCCATGTAACTTCCAAGGCTAGGTCCTAAAAGGCCATACCTCTGACTCGTTCACTGGGATCACTTGCTTTTTGAGGCTTGAGCCACCAAGTAAGAAGTCCAACTAGATGCTGGAGAGGCCACATGTAAGTGCTGTGCTTGACCATCTTGGTTGAGCCTTTCCTTTAGCCTTCCCAGCGTTGTATCAGAAATAAATGAAAGAACCATCTTGGAAGTAGATTCTCCAATCCCAGTGTTCTAGCCTCCAGTTTACCAATGATCCCAGCTAAGACCACAGGTGTTATAGAACATAAAAGGGTTGTCTCCATCATGACGTTTCTTAATTTTGACTTACAAAATCCATGAGTGTAATGAAATGGTTGTTTTATGCTGCTATGTTTTGGAGTCATTTGTTACACAGCAGTGGATAACTATTGTACTCACCCAGCAAGGTTACCTGGCTTTCTATCTTGGTTAGTTACCATATAACACATCATGGTGTTTATAAGATCTTGACTGTAAGAACCACCTGGTTCCATCAAAATGTGCCAAATTACTGCTAGGGTTTATATATATATACACACACACACATAGATACATACATATATACACACACACACACGAAAAACAGGGGAGAGTTAGCTAATCAGTTAACAGATATGTATTGACTCAAGGTAAAAGGTGAAAAACCAAGCTCTTCTGTGATTTTATAGTTTGCTTGGAAGAGTGTATTCCTGTGGTTTTCATTTAGCAGCAACTCCATGTCACCACCTGTAAAGTAGAAGTAACAGCTTTCCTCATGATGCTGAATTAGACAGCACATTACAAAGCATGTAGGTTTTTTTTTTAAGATTACACTATTTATACACATAAACACTTAATATAGTAATTATTTTAGCTTAATGGATAACACTAATAGTTTGTGTGATGAAGAACATTTGCAAAGCAATCTGAGCAAATACAGGAAGATTGGATTGTAAGGCCTGAGGTAGCTAGTACTTTAGAAGTAACTGAACTTTAACAGTGGTCTTTGTACTTCCGTCTGGAATCATTTTAGTGGTCTTTTAATGAATAGACAGTTTGGTCTGAATTTTGAAAGTCAAGGTGTGGTAATTCACAAGGCAGGTCTCTTCTAATAGGCTGTGTGGAGTAATCTTTTTTTCCAGTGCTGCCTTTTCAGTCCAGCCAGCAGTGTAGAAAGCCCACTCCCTATGGTCAGAAGTCAAGTTCCTAGGTTAAGGGTGACAAATCCATAGCACACGTGACACCAATTAATTAGGTTGTCTCTGTATACAAAAGTTCATCAGGTTTCGGGTTCTTCCAAGCTGAGTGGCTGTCACACACAAGTTCCCACAGCAAATACCATGGGCATTTCTTACTGACCTAGGCTTCTGAAGAGAATCCACAGACATGTTGAACCAGAACAGGAGTCCCCAGCACAGTGTGACTGAAGATAGACTGGGTGCTTTCTATCTGTGAAACTTTTTCTCTTCTCTTTCTCTTGGATACCCATCTCTATGTTAAAAATATTGTCAGGGGTGGGGGCATGGGTGAGCCTGGTGGTGGGTATTAAGGAGGGCACATATTGCATGGAGCACTGGGTGTTACACGTAAACAGTGAATCTTGGAACACCACATCAAAAACTAATGATGTATGGTGACTAACATAACACAATTAAAAAAAAGAGAGACATAGAAAAAAAAAAACACAGAAAACAATTCAGAAGCATACCAAGGATGTTGGGGGAGATTATGAATGAGTATTATGCAGATTTGTGTCTCTGATCAGGATCTGTGTTTTCCTCCCACATATAACATGAGACCAAGAGAACACCTAATTAATTGCCTATTTGCACAATCTTCCTATTCAAAGTCATCCCTCCCTTCTATAGTTAAGAGCACACAGAATAGGGCAGAATTGGTAAACAAGTTTGTGTTATTCATTAAAGAAGGGATGCTAGAATCAAACTACCCGAGTTTAAATCCCAGATCCATTACTTACTAGCTGCAGTGAATTATACTTTTGGGTCCCAGTTTTCTCATCTGCAACATGGGGATAATTTCATGAGTGTTGAATGTGATGCCACATTCAAAGAGCTTAGCCAGTGCAGTGCATAAATGGCTATAGTGTTGGTGGTGGAAATTTTACTCTTAGGAAATTCTGTATTAGAATTTCTCAAAAGGAATGTATTTGGAGTCAAACAATGAGTTTTATTTCTGAGGATGCTGTTAGGCAGGAAATAAAATTCAGGATTCAGAGGCAGTGGAGTCATCATAGAGAGGCAGAGTCTTATACAGGAAGTAGAATAGAAAATCTCTATGATTACTTTGTGCCTGGATTCATGATGTAGCATTTAAACTTCTAGATTTAAAAGAGTTGGATGTATTTGTTTCTGATCAAAAATAAGAAGGAAAACAATGTGAATTTTATCTCCATTACTTTTTAAAAAATGAGGCAAGTTTCATGGCCAATGAAAAACTATGTGGATGAGAGAGACCAAAGAGAAGTTTCACAGCAGTGGTGAGTACAGGTAAAGGAATAGATGTCTACATGGAATGTCGGAGAAGCTGTTTATGTGGTGTGAAGTATAAAAGCTTTAAGTCGTGCCTTTTAGAAAAACTTCACTTAAAGAGATATGTTGTTCTTCAAGGCTTTCTGACTTTCTGATGTTTTCTTTAAATGAGACTTCAAGCAGAATCTGGACCAAGTGGAGTCTTGAGATTTATTCAGGGTGCAATTAGAGTGTTGGTAATACCCAGCTGAGCAACATCAAACTCAAACACATGTGTTTATCATATATTTTCTGGATTATGATTTGGATTCTGAAGTGCCTGCAGACAGGTTGAATTACATGATTCTGTAAAGGAGGCAAACTTTCAAAGATACACATCTCCCATTATTTTATTAATTACTCACAGTCATTCAGAACAGGTAACACTACTTTTTGTATTTTGGTATCTGTTATTTTCTTTGCCTTTGAGCAACTTCTAGAAATAAAGTTGGTGCTCTGGGAAGTACCTAATATAAAATGAGATGCTATTTACTAAATTACCATTGCATCTCTCCCAATGATATACTTATTCATAGTGCTAAAAGCAAGGTAATATCCACCAATTAACTTCCAAGACACATTTATGTACAAAAATGATCGAATCTCTCTGTATTTAATAACACAAAGGTGTTTATTGAAATATGTTTCCTTAACATCTTATATAAACTACATTGTAATCTTGGGGCACCAATAACACTAACGAAGTGTAGGCAATATATGAGTAAATGGTATATTACAATGAGCTGATTTTTTAAAAAACAAACTGTATTTCCCTTTTTATTGAAAAATTACCACCAGGACTGTAGTAGTCATCAAAGCATGCCTAAATTCTTAGTAACTACACTTTATAGGTGTGAAGCCTTCCTAAGCAAGGAGCATTCTGTAAGGGGGAGAGAATTGTGACAAGTAGTATTCCACTTCAACTAAATACATACACTCAACTTTAAAAAAATTCACCTAGCGGGGCATCTGGGTGGCTCAGTTGGTTAATCGACTGCCTTCGGCTCAGGTCATGATCCCGGAGACCCAGGATCGAGTCCCACATCGGGCTCCCTGCTCGGCAGGAAGCCTGCTTCTCCCTCTCTCACTCCCCTTGCTTTTGTTCCCTCCCTAGCTGTGTTTCTCTCTGTCAAATAAATAAAATCTTAAAAAAAAAAATTCACCTAGCTTGATTAAAGACAAAGATTTAAGGTTACCCAAACACACAAGCAAAGCAAAGCAACACTCCCACTACCCTGCGTTGTTGTCAGTCATAAACTGCCTGATGCTATCCAAATTGTAAAAGAAAAAGAAAAAATTGCCAGTGCAAAGTGTAGACTGACAGCCCTTGGGATTACATTTCTCATTCTTGCAGTTGTATAGCCAGCACACTTTACTTACCTAAAGCCAACTCTTTACTCATGAAGGAGAATCACTTAGAAAACAATTTACACGGTGATAGCCCTCTCATCCACCATTCCCCATGAGTGCATCCCCCCAAACCCTGGGTATCCAGGGAGGAGAGACATGAGTCTGTGGTTTTCGCCAGTGTGTCACAGTGGGTGTGATTCCAATCTTTATGAACACATTTTTTTCGCATGCCAGGGCCCATAAATGGCAGCCAGCCACTGCATCTGAAGGTCAGGCAGGGAAACAGTGATCAAGAGTCATTCCAAACAGATGCCGTTTCTACCTTCGCCACCACTGTGACCCCTGACTTCCCCCAACTGCACTATGCCAGAGAAGTCCTCTCCACACGGTTCTTCCGGCTCCCACAGTGGTGGGGCAGAGTCGCTGCTGTTGCCATGACTCGAAGGCCCAGTTATAGACACCATTCTTTCTGGGCAGTCCCTCCCCCATGTTCTCCTTCTGCTAAATCGATGAAGTCAAAATTTGAGGCAGATTTTTTTGGTTTTTTGGAACAAAACCTTTTTGTGGTTGTCCAGTACCTGTGAGAGTTTCGTGTCTCTTTCTAAAGGAGATGGGAAGTTTGGGGCATATTATTGGCACAGAGTTTGGCAGCATTATTGTGGTGCCCCAACAACCAAACCCACACCTGACATGCTCCTCACCACAGTCGGCTTCATCATCTCTTCAAAAGTATGCAACAATATGTAGCAAAATAGATAAATTAACACTCCCCCTCTCAGGACATCTCTGCAGTGAAGATTGACACTAATGGCATTGTCTCCTGTGATGCCAATCTTGGCCTTGGGTCCTTCCAGACCCTCCTAGTAGAGCCACGCCCCCTCACCCCCTGGTACAGGTTGCAGTTGGGTACTATATACTATTTTCAATGGCTTATCTTCTCCTGGGAGGGGGAAAGGGCGTGGCACCTTGTAGGTGTGTACTAAAAGAATGAGAAATTACTGCTCCCAACAGTAAAAAGCAGAGGAGTCCTTCTGTCTCAGATCTGCAGTCCAGCTCACCAACTTTATAAAGTGTTCACTCCCTGTATGTACAAAGAAGAGCTTCAAGATAAAAAAATGCAAATTCAGACTCTAAGTTAACTAGTCTAGTAATTTATAGATCTTAAGGCTGAAACAGGTTATAAAACTTCCGTTGTCCCTCCTTCCTCATCTTCTGTATATGGACCTATTTCCTGGCCCTTCTGCTTTCACTGAATTATAACGCCACCTCTATCACTCTTCTCAAAAAGGATGTACGCTCTTTAGCTTTTTCATTTTCTTTTTAGGATTAAACATAAACAGTACACCTCCTGACAACATTTTTTTTTATTCTGTTATGTTAGTCACCATACAGACATCACTAGTTTTTGATGTAGTGTTCCAAGATTCATTGTTAATGTATAATACCCAGTGCTCCATACAATACATGCCCTTCTTAATACCCACTACTAGGCTCACCCATCCCCCTCCCCTTTAAATCCCTCTTTTTGTTTCTCAGACTCCACAGTCTCTCATGACTCATCTCCCCCTCCAATTTCCCCTCCCTTCAGTTTTCCTTTCCTTCTCCTAATGTCCTCCATGTTATTTCTTATGTTCCACAAGTAAGTGAAACCATATAATATTTGACTTTCTCTGCTTGACTTAATTCACTCAGCATAATCTCTTCCAGTCCCATCCATGTTGGTGCAAAAGTTGGGTATTCATCCTTTCTAATGGCTGAGTAATATTCCATTGTATGTATAGACCAATCTTCTGTATCCATTCATCTGTTGAAGGGCACCTTGGCTCTTTCCATAGTTTGGCGATTGTGGCCATTGCTGCTATGAACATTGGGGCACATATGGCTCTTTCACTACATCTGTATCTTTGGGGTAAATACCCAGTAGTGCAGTTGTCAGGTCATAGGGTAGCTCTATTTTTGATTTTTTGAGGAATCCCCACACTGTTTTCCAAAGCGTCTGTGCCAACTTGCATTCCCACCCACGGTGTAAGAGCCCTTTCTCCATATCCTCTCCAACATTTGTTGTTTCTTGCCTTGTTAATTTTTTCCATTCTGACTGGTGTAAGGTGGTATCTCAGTGTGGTTTTGATTTGAATTTCCCCCGATGGCTACTGATAATGAACATTTTTTCATGTGTCTGTTAGCCATTTGCATGTGTTCATTGGAGAAGTATCTGTTCATTTCTTCTGCCCATTTTTTGACTTGATTATCTGTTTTTTGGGTGTTGAGTTTGAGAAGTTCTTTATAGATCTTTGATATCAGCCCTTTGTAGTGTCACTTGCAAATATCTTCTCTGATCCCGTGGATTGCCTCTTTGTTTTGTTGACTGTTTCCTTGGCTGTGCAGAAGCTTTTTATCTTGATGAAGTCCGAAAAGTTCATTTTCGCTTTTGTTTCTCTTGCCTTTGGAGTCAAGTCTTGAAAGAAGTTTCTGTGGCCAATATTGAAGAGGTTACTGCCTTATATTCTTCTAGTTTCTGTTCAGCCTGAAAGAAAGGAGTAACAGATATGTGAAAGTGTCTTGGTTCTGTCTACTACCTCTGCAGTTCTGTATCTATGAGGCTTCTTAACTCATCCTGGGTGAATGGCAAGGCTTTCTATGTATCCCTAGCTGGTCTTTTTATAAACAAGAGAATTTGCCAGATCCTTTCAGTGTTTTGGTCAACAGCAAAGAAGAGTGAGGGGTTGTTTGGAATTCAGCTGACTGATGTAGCAAAGGGCCAGTTTCATTGTTGGCATCAGGCCCTGAAGTGTGCCAAAGGAGAATGACCATGCTAGGTAGGGCTCTTGGCTTTGAAGACAGCTGGCCAGCGGTCTTGATCATTCTGACTTAGAAGATTACGTTACAGTGGCCTAAACAAATAAACCAAAGTGCAATGCATCAGCAAGAGAACTTTCTTGACCTTTCATCTTCCTTTAGCTGCTCCAATGGCTCAGAAATGTGATGCATGGTGTCTTCTTGCATAATTGCAAATGAGGAAAGCCTTTAGCATGACATAATGCTCCCCAAACCCCCCAGAGTCAGTGTAGAAACAATCGCTCTGGGGTCTGGCTGGACTGTGTGACCTATATTGTGAAGCACTGACTGCCAAAGGCGTGCCTCACTGCAGTCCCTCCCTGAACAACACACATGTGCTATGCTTGGGTTTGGGTTTCTCTCCGAGCCAGAACAACAAGGAGACAGTTTTGGTGGATACTGGAAATGACACTGGACTTTCAGTCATAAGCTTGGGGTTTAAAATCCCAGTTCTATCACGTATTTATTTGTTTGAACAAATCCTTGCAACTCTTGGAAACTTGGTCCCCCTTTTGTGTTATGAAAACAATTAAAAATAATATTTAACTCATAAAATGTTTATGAAGCCAAATTAAAAAGTGTAGGGTTAAATATAAAACCTATTAAATAAGGCATAGAAGAATAAGAGATATAAATCCAAAAGGAGTCAACAATAATGAACCTTTATGCACTGAATATTTTAGTACTGAGTTAGAGAAAACAACACCTGTTAAAAATACAAATAAAATATAAATAGGTAAAAATTTCAAAACACAAAGTTCTTCATAATCATAGGGGGAGACTTTAACAAGATGCTTTCAGAATTTAATGTAGGCAAAAATACATAGGAACAGAAGACTTTTTTTTAGAGAGGGAGCACATAGGTGTACCTGCACAAGTGACGTGGGGGAGGGACAGAGGGAGAGGGGGACAGAGGGAGAGTCAGGTTCTGTAAAGTGGTGGTGGGAAGGGCTTCATCAATGACTGCCTAAAAAAGTCAGGCTCCATACCCAGCACAGAGCCCGACACGAGGCGAGATCTCATAGCCCTGAGATTGTGACCTGAGCTGAAATCAAGAGTCAGACACTTAACTGATGGAGCTACCCAGGCATCCCAGGACAGAAGATTTTTTTTTTTTAAGATTTTATTTATTTATTTGGCAGAAACACAGCTAGAGAGGAAACACAAGCAGGGGGGGTGAAAGAGGGAGAAGCAGGCTTCCCCCTGAGCAGGGAGCCCGATGTGGAGCTTGATCCTGGGACGCTGGGATTGTGACCTGAGCCAAAGGCAGAGGCTTAATGCTTGAGCCACTCAGGCGCCCCAGGAACAAAAGATTTTAATAACGTCATTGTTATTATTGCTTAACCTAACAAATAGGAAATACATACAGTTTTTTTTTTTTGTAAATTTCCACACCCAGTGGGATTTTCTTCCTACTCTTTGGGGGGGGGGGATACACACAAATTTTTAGAGAACATGAACCATTTACAAGAATTAATGAAATGCCACACCATAAAGAAACTTTTTTTAAAAAGATTTTATTTATTTATTTGACAGAGAGAGAGCTCACAAGTAGGCAGAGAGGCAGGCAGAGAGAGAGGAGGAAGCAGGCTCCCCGCTGAGGAGAGAGCCCAACTCAGGCCTTGATCCCAGGACCCTGAGATCATGACCTGAGCCAAAGGCAGAGGCTTTTGACCAACTGAGCCACCCAGGCACCCAAGAAACTTTTTAATTTAGCAAAAAGTAGACATACTAGCCACATATAAAAATAACATAGCATTAAAAATTAACACAGGATGGTTCCTGTCCCTACTCCATCCAAGCACTTGGGAACTAAAATATGATCCTTTTAACTAATTCTTGAATCAAAAAGGATGTTACTACTGAAACTGTAGACTATTCTAAAATTAACAGTAAGAATATGATGCATCAGGGGTGCGTGCATGGCTCAATTGGTTAAGCGTCTAATTCTTGATCTCAACTCAGGTCTTGATCTCAGGATCGTAAGTTCAAGCCCCATGTTGGGCTCTATGTTGGGGATGGAGCCTACTAAAAACAAATTTTTTTAAAAAAAGGAATGTGAATAAAAGATGAAATAAGCATTAGTGAAATGTGGATCAATTTTAAACATCATAATGTATGAAAGAGGGATCAAAATATTTAGAGAAATAAAAGCTTTAAAAGTGTCCAAATTTGATGAAAGGTATAAATCCAAGCAAACAAAAATTAATCATGAGACACATAAATCACAGTCAAATTGTTCAAGCCATTTACAGCAAGAAA